>JAZGTJ010013360.1:0-15057 GCA_036877575.1 Botia almorhae
GAACTATGTTTGGCTGTATGGTTCCAAAATGGACTCATGGTTCGTGGAACCTCTGTCTTACAAAAGGTTCTTTGTAGTGGGAAAAAGGTTCTTACACTACTAAAATGTCTTAGTGCCAAAATATGAATTGAATAAATGTAAAATAAACAGCTTGGTCCGGTGTTTTTGAGGCGCACTCACTTGCCAGAATAACCATGTCCATTCCCCAAAATATGCTCATGATCCAGCCCACTATGACGATGGCGGTGAGGATCTGGATGAAGGCGGCCGCGATGTTCAGCCAGAAGACGCAGCACACATGTCTGTCGGGCAGGTCTGTCCTCGCTCCACACAGAACTGTGAAGGCTGAGATGAACGTTCCTGCCACAGAAACACAGAGATGCTGTTAACACAGAGTCATGCGGCTCTCTTGTGGTTTAAATGGTGAAAACAAACACTATGAGCCAAAAACAAGTTTTCCTATAGTAACTTGTCTTATTAACATGGTAATACTGCATGATGCTGGTTTCCTCCATCCTCTTCAAACCAGGACAATTAGATTATAAATAACTTTGCACATTTGTCAGACAGAAGCATTTACAGTAAAGAGTTTGAGGCAGCACTGTATCGGTCTGTTTGGTTACTGGTGTTCTGCCAACAGTTTAGCATCTCGCTAATGCTGCCAGAATAAAGTCACGTCTCACAAAAGATGAATCACTTCAGTACAAGATGTTTTCTTCACAGGTGACTAAACAGTCGGCAGATCACTGAATCTGCTCTGGTATGTTGACAGTGGTGTTTCGCCTGTTTTGGAGAGGAACTGGGGAACTGTATCTTCTGAGGGGCTTTCCAAGTAGATTAGGAAAAAAATCATTTGTAACTTATTCCCATGACCATTATATAAACAATACAAACTCTATTGTCCAGAAAGCAGTGGTGGCTTACAGCAGATACCTCAAGGAACGGAACAAATGTGAAAAAATCTCTGTTGACATTATTCATCATGCTGGAAAATGTTTTTTTGCCTTATTGACACTCCTTTTTTTTGAGCCAATCACATGCGCCAAAAATGTCACGTGACTCTGTATTGGAACTCTGCAGCAGATATGGAACAGATCGTCACATACTTTAATCTACTTAAATATTTGTATTTTGATATGTGCCTTGTAGCCAGACGGTGAGTGTACAGCTTTTATCAGCAAACCCCCACTCTACCACACCTCTCTCTCTTTCTCTCTCACACTCGCACACACACACACACACACACACGCTTATTTGTCTCTCTGTTCTCAATGGGGACATTCCATAGTCTACTGTTGTTTATATTTACACAGCAAGTTATAAACAACATAAGCCGCACACTAACCCTAACAGAAAACTTTCTGCATTTTTACAATTTTAAACGTTTCTATTTTCACTGTTTTTACAAATGACAACATCCTTTTAAGGAGGTTAAACGGATTGGGGACTTTTGTCCCCAGTATATGGTTAAGTAAACACACACATCCGTGGAACGATCTTGCACCAGGCTGTGATTTTACAACACAGAGAGAGAGAGAGAGACACACACATACATACTACTGCTCGTTCTCCCTGTAAACAAAGGCCCCAGTGGTTAAGTGTCAGAGGCCCGAGGCCCCTGTACATTAGTCTCATAATGACTGTAATTTTCTTTAGCTCTCTCTCTCTCTCTCTCTCTTTAGCACTCTACAGTACTGTGAATGTAGGAGGTTAATTATTGCGTTTGGTTTCCTTTTCTTCTAAGACAAATGTTGTTAAAAGAGAGAGAGAGAGAGAGAGAGGTGTGAATGCAGGTTTATAGTGCTCTGGGTTCTGTTACATAAACACATCTGATAAAAATAGTCGTGATGACCCTGGATGTTTCTGCGTGGATGGAAATCACTTATCTTCTCTCTGCCCACAAAGACTGAGACACTGCGGAGCATCAGAGGAGCTTGTGGAAGCATCATTCAATAAACAAGTCATTCACAAACCGTTTCCTGTTAATGGCACAACTGACGGTTTATTCAAGTCAAGAAAAACTTGACAAAACCAGCGAATAAAACAGGACAGGAAAAAATAAGTGACATTTTAAAGTTCCTCTATCTCTCACGATGTTAAAAACAGCCTGTGGTGAAAAACAAGTTTTAATGTTTGTAGTGTTTTAAATGTGCTGTAAACGCATCAGCATAATCTGTTATTGATTATCTCAGCGGACTGCAAAGTGCAGGTATATTAAGAATCAGACAGACGCAGTAATTTCCTCTGAATAACTGGAGACTCACTGTCTTTATAAAGTCTTAAGTGTTCTGCTCAAAGAATTCATGCACTGGCTTATCTTATAATCTCAGCTCAGACAGACACGCAGCCTTCTGCTAACACTGGCTGTCATGGAAACTAGAAGCGCACCAGATCCAGCCCATCTAACTGAACGTTCTCAGAATGTTGGCTAACATTCTTTAAAAGTTCTCTCAACGTTAAACTAATGTTATTGCAGTGAGTGGAACATGTTAAAAACATGTTAGCTGGGGAGCCTCATCAGGCTCTCTGCATTTGTTTTTAGTGTCATCCAAACAAACTCTCTTGTCATAACATTCTGCTGTAGTTTATGTATGAGGAAACGTACAGCAGGCAGGAGACGGCTAAACTCTGGTCACTTGTAGAAATGATACGAGACAGGTGCAGTACAGCATCTCAGCTCAGTGTTTTAGTTTAACATGTCTGGAGATGAAGGGGAGTTATAGAGACCCGCAGGAGAGAAATTACAAATGAGAGCGGCATCCTATTTTGTGCGTTTCTCTTGGATACCAAAGAAGTTCAAAAGCAAACAGTGACTTTAAAACTGCAGTGATTTACAAAAATGATCAAATGTGTGACTGTGTGTAACTTTAGGAGAAACATCTAAAATGGTTAGCAAACAAACAGCACGTGTTGATTCACAGAGAACGTGTGCAGACTCATGGATGGCTTTCAGAAGATCTGCAGCACACATTGCATACGCCTGATGAACTTCATGTCCTCTGGAGTCCAGAGGGACTGCCGAAACGTGATGACAGCCAATGAGAGCGCTGTGCTGCAGTGGAACGCGATACTGGATGACATGAGGCGCAGCTCCAGTGGGGGTATCCTGATGCATGAAACCAATATTGACAAACACGAGCCACAAGTGAGCGAGTGAGACAGTTGTTCTTCCATTACTGTATGCTAAAGCTAATCGCAACTGCCACTGCTTGTATTCTGAGCTCTGCAACTGTCGCAGACACGCAGTCTGGGCTGACATGCCATTAAACAACTGCATATTTCCCACACTGCTCACACAAAGATGAAGAGTTATATATCCCTGACACCAGATGTGGGCTAAATCTGATGTACAGCTTTGGGATTCATTAAAGGGGAGAGAGAGGCAAGAGGTATCAGTTCAACCACCCAGAGTTTTAGTTTCAGAACCGTCCACTGCACCGTAAAGCTTTATTGATCATAACTACAAAACATCATGTAAGTGATACATTCCTACCCAGCTAATGGAACGTTCTCGGAATCTCCAAACAAGGTTATTAAAAATGTTCTTGTGGTAACGTTAGAAGAACATTAACATTTATATCATATCCAAAACATTACTTTTAAAGTTGTTAGTGGAATGTTGTAAAAATGCTACAGAATTTATTTTTCTAACCGAGAAGTAACGTTAATACCATGTGTAAAAAACTGGACATTTTGAAAGTGTTTTTTGAGCGTTCTAGGAACAAACGTTTTTGTTACTTAATGGAAATGTTAATACAACCTAAAGTTCTCAGCTGGGTATAGATATGCATACTGTCTGAGGTCATGCAGGTTTATTAGACATGAGACACTCTGTCTGATACATATTCAATGTACAATCAGTACAGTCATTGTTTAATGTATGTAATGCAGTGGAACAGTGTCCTTAAGGAATTAAGAATCCATTTGGTCTTTATAAACCTCCATTATGGCCAGTCGATTGGCAGTTAAGAGAGAGGCGTGTCTGATTAAAGATCAGACAGATGCAAGATAACAGAGACATGCAGGTGCAAACTCAGATGAATGAGAATCAGACTGGAAATGACAATACACGGCTAGAAGAAAAGGTCAGGTCATCAGTCAGGGTTGTGGGGTTGTGGAGTGATGTTTGCACCATTGGCTTGCTCATCTATCATATCTCTGGTTACATCTGTTGCTACAGTACAAGCAGTACTAACGGTATGTATTGTGAACTTTCAGTAATTCACTTAAAATAATGTGTATTTTAAGTGTATAAATGCACATACATGCATAACAGAACGAGCAAACAAAAAATAATCTTTGCACGAGCAAAGTCGCATATTTGGACATTCCAACCGCACGACAGATTGTTGTGAAGTATAAACCATACAATGTTAATTTATGAAGTACAATCTTTGCCTCTTAAACGACTTTAGTAGCATTTTAAAATTACTTGGTGATGGGATGCGTTTATTTCGGACAAACTCACAAGATGTAATAGAGAATAAAGCGGTTTATTTAGCTGCCTTACTCACCCAGTCCGGGCACAAACGTGTTGAGAAACAGACAGATGACCGCTACTGGGAAAGGCATGTAGGGGATGGCCGCGCGTAAAGCTCCCTTCTTCTCCCTGACTTGAACAACAACTCCGCCGGTGGATAAGGAAACTCCTTTCTCGTTCATTTCTGTGTCTTTCTGGTCCATTTCTAAATGAAGTACACTACAAACTCTGAGTCCTTGTTCTGGTTTGTGTTGGACACTCTGGCGCAGCTCCGGAGGCGACCGCGAGCTCTCCAAATATGTGGTCAGTGCGCGCAGCGGACGGTAGGCGTCACACTTACTACAGAGTCAGCGAGCGACAGATCTCTCCATACACTTAAAATCATAGTGTTAGTGGTGTTAAATTAGAAAAAATACCAAAACACAAATTCACTATTTAGCATCTTAATTAGAAGAAACGTTTGTACAAAGGAGTTAACAGACTCTACTGTATATATAACATATTCTGTAACATATTCGGTAGAGTTGATCTCTAAATCAGAATTTAGATTTAATTAATCTAAAGTTATGCTTGTTCTTATCGTACCCTGAAGCCTTTTGTGTAATTCTCTCAGGGTGGTCATGACAGCCGGACTGTTTAAGGAGAAATTATGGTGTGTATGTTTTGAATTAATGTCACTGAGATGAGTGTTCATTTCCTGCTGCTGTGATGAGACAAACGACAAGAGTCAGTTTTAGTTCAGCCCGTTTTGCTCTGTTGATGAACAACATCCTGACAGTCTTTGGAGAGGAACTGCTTAACTCTCCAGTAATATAAAGCGGCTCTGTTCACGGGTCTTTAATCTAATAGGGACCAGTCGCTGGATATTTCTCTAATATTCATAAAGATGACCCCCCCATTAGGTCGCTTAGCAACAGGGTATTCTTGGTGGACATGGTTAATATCAAATATCTCTTTTACGACGTCACATTGATGATGCATTGTTGTAATACAACACCTGCTAGTCCTCCATCTTGGACAGGAGGGGCTTATTAAATTATTTCATTTCATTTTTAATATTACTTTGTCCCTTTAGGCAAAATAAGAGCGAGAGGCAGGGGGAGGAGGATTCACCCAAATGTACTGATGGGTTTTGCTTTCAGAACAAACCGCTGTTGTTTATTTCAATTGTGATTTTCTCCTTCAGTGATTTGACTTTGTCTTCAAAAGCAGATTGAGTGGAACTGAGAGCTTACCAGAAACAGAAACTTAAAATTTAGTCAGTTTGCCAGAATCAAAAGAGACACTCAGGAACATATCTTTGCTTGTTTTATTAACAATAAACAGAACAAGTACAGGATTTGCAGAAGAACATACTGTACACAGCAGTAAAAAATACAAGTGTACTTTCCAGAAAACAAAATTAAAGCAACAAATTCCTACTAACTTTACTTTATAAACTAAAACACGCAAAAGCACGTTCAATCCTCAAATGTAATACATCAACACTCCACGAGGGGGCGCATGTAACCCGGCCGTGAAGATGTGTGTTCACTCTCACCCTGGACGCGTGCAGAGCCGAGCAGACCTGTCACGTGACACAGCTCTTAGATACGTCATAGATTTCATTTAAAGCGCATATGTTTCTCTTCCAGATGTAAATACAGTTTTGTGTATTAAGTAATTCTGTATGTGTTTACTTGTGTCACACCGGTCCCTAAAATAACGAACTACCCCATCCTAACTGAGATGCAGTATCAATATAAAAGAGAAGATGTACCAGAGTTGTGACTGTTTGTCGACATGACCCGTTTCCTGCGGTCTCTGGAGTGACGTTTCTGTTCTGCTGCCTGACTCGGTTGTTTCCAGAGACAGATCAGAACTAACAGACAGATTAGTTGTACAATAATTACTGAGGACAGTCAAGTATGTTTTGAATATAATATAACCACATGATCTTAAGTAATATTTCAATGTGTTAATATTAAAGCTGCAATCTGTAACTTTTTTTTTGTTAAACTATCAAAAATCAGTTATTGAGGAAGTACACAACAGATACGTAATTTACCCTAATTTGCAACTATGTTTATAATTAATAATCTGAGCTGTCGGGTTTAATTTAATGTTAAATGTTAAATGTCAGTTTGGTTTCATTTGATTTGAACAAATTTAATGAAAAGTATGTAAAGTGCAATTTTATGTTTCAAACAGAGATGGCGACAGAGAGGCAAACGTTACAGGTTGCCGCTTTAACAAGCATTTTAAAACACACAGTGAGGTTTACTTAGTCTCTGGGTCCGCTTTGTGAGCGGGCAATGGCGTCTCGGGTTCGAGTCTGCAGTTATTAATTCCTATGACTCTCCGAACCCAACTCTCCTCAGGGCTAACACACAGTTCTTTCTTGCTTTTTGTGATGAAACTAGATTTTCGAAGAAAACCATGTTTTAATATTTCATATTAACTTATCGGCTGTTGTCAAGACAATTACAAAAGGAACCTACATGATTCCATTTTTGGGACACATCAGAGGAGTTTTGTAGCACCCCACAATAAGGTTCAACGGGACCTGTTTGTTAATGAAGCCGAGGCAGCACTTTGAAACAACTAGCAAAAATATAAAACATGAAATATGATCATTTCTTGACTCTGGTTATTTATACAATCTTTAGGAAACCTGATAAAGACACTCACCTTTACTGTGAGTGAGTGAGCTGAAAGCAAGAAGCAGGAGGCAGATGATAGAATAATCCATGTTCATGTGTTCATCTCACTGATGTGACTCACTATAACAGGTCTGTCTGTAAGGTTGTGTCTATTAAAAACAAGTGACTTTACGTATATAGGAAAACCACATTGTGGTCTACAGCGCTAATACTTCCTGCTTGTAGCTCTCATATACTGAGTACATGACTTAATCTCTTACTGAGGCCACTCAAATACTGGAGTGTCCATTTAAATGATGAATCATTTTTAATAAGATCATTATCATTCATATATCATTTTATTTTCAATACAGTCTGTTTTTAGTTAATGCTCGTTTCATGGAATGAATCTACTGATTTAATACTGCTACAGAACGGTATGACATTTCTAAATGCAGTGGTCACATGATTTTCTCAAACAACACAATGTCATTTAAAAATAAAATTAAACCAATAGTTCAGTGACTTCACAGATGGACGGACAGACAGACAGACAGACAGACAGACAGACAGACAGGTTTCTGGCTCCAAAAATGGTGACAGTAGCACGATATAGTGAAAATGAGCAGAAGATGATTCACAGTGAAGGGAAATGAAAGAGGTTTTTGATGAAACAGAAAAATTGAGTAAAAACTAAAGCTGAGTGAAGAGGTTTAATAAACAGACGAATCAAATATAGAACGACTGGAGAAAAAACAGACACCAGAATGAGTCTATGGTCACAGGAAGAAAGAGAAATAATATAATAAGGACATGATTGATTAAGCTCATTGAAGTAAATTTGATATTTTATGTGGATGATTGATTAAGAGAAGAATGTGATGAACATAAATGTTTGGGCAATGATGTTAAAAGTCAGAACAGAAGATGTGAGACACCCGCAGTTTCACACAGTGAGAACATCAACCACAAACATACTGTTAGCCAATCACAAGAGCCACAGTGAAACTCTTATATAAGAATGTTTATAAATGTATATGACGGGACTAAAAACCTCAGTCATAATTTACGTAATTTACATAATTTACAAAATACTGCGTAAATCTGTAACTGACAAATCTGTTTTCATATATTTAGCTGTGAGTATGATTAATAGGTGTTGTTTGATGTAACCAGATAGTTAAGCTACATACTGTACATTTGTGGGTTGTTAGATAAATACACCCTGTTACCGTTCTCTTGTTACTGTTACTGTTGTTATCTGTTCTCTGTTTTGCAATGAAATTTCTTTGTATTTGGTGTCAAGACATTTATTGATTAAAAAACTGTCCCAGTGAAGCGTCCAGAAAGAACTCTGACTTCTCTTTATTCTTTATTTATCGGTTTATAAAAGCTGTCATCACTCACGGCATATTCTCAGAATAATTATCAGACAAAAATCTGACAGTATTTTTAAATGTGGAAGCAACAATGAAGCGTTTAAGTTGAGATTTGGTTGGTGAATAATTAATTTGTGTTTTTGTGTAATGCAGATTTTATTATTTTCCCAACAGTGTAAGTTTGAGATTAAATGATGCAGACCCCCTAGGGGTCTCAGATTCGCTGTTAAAGACTGCTGGATTATTTTAGTCAGTCACCACTGGAACTCATGATAGATTTGTGTTGATGCTGTTATTAATAAACAAAACTAAAAGTGTTTCAGATTAAAGAAAATGTTACCACATAAAATACAAAAAATACAAAAAAATGATTTTTTTCAAATTGTTTATTTGCATAGAAAATTTTAAAATTGCTTTTTTTTTACATTTTATTAAATGAAAACAACAAATTCTGGCTTAAATACTTTTTGAATATATTATGACAATATTCTTAATTAACAGCTGCCCGCATATTGTTTTTCTTTAATAAAAGCTTAAAAATAAGTTGTGCATCTTCAGTGAAGAGTTTGGAAGTCGAAGGGCAGATCTTAAGCCCCGACTTCAGACTTCAGAGGCGCTCTGTGACACCTCTTTCAGATTTTGAGCGTTCACCAGGTTTATGAGTCTATCGACCCATCTCTCGTACGGGTCCGCGCAGATCTCGTGTCCAGCTTTTGTGATGAAACTGGAATTTCAAAGTTCATGATTCAGCGAAGCAGATTTACAGCTACTAATAAATCATTCGAATCGTAAATAATAAAGGAACTTACATGATGCCGTTCTTGTGACATTCAAGATGAGTGGTGTGGTAGCTCTCCACCTGCTTCAATGGGATTCTTCTGCTGGAAAATGAGAAGCAGCATCTATTGGGCCCTTGGCTGACTGCAGGAAAAACAACAGTGAATAACATTATAATATTATAACACAAAATATGTTAGAATAAAAACGTTAGCTCAAAAATATTTAATTGTAGGTAGTCATTTGTAAAAAATAAAATCGAGGCAGAGATTAAGACGCACATTCGCTTTGAACCAGCGCGCAGAGGGCGAAGAGTGCGAGACAGGCGATGAAGATGCAGCGTGGCCTCATGTTTCAGTCGGTGGTGATTGTTGATCAGTGGATCTTGACGTGCTGTCAGTGGCTGGTCGTGGTGGGTATGATCACCTCACTCATGCTGGACGCTTTATAAGATGTGCATCCACACGTGGGGCTTGACTTTTTTCACCACACGAACCTCAGGGTTCGGTCCAACGAGGAACGCGTGACATCACATGCCTGGGGGAAAACCATGATGTGGTCTACAGAGGCAGTACGTCCGGTACCCCTCCCCATTTCTGCGAATCTGACTAAATTGCTGACGAAGGTAGCCTGACAAATTAAGCTGGTTTGAGTTTGTCTCATGTAGTTCTGTTACGTTTCCAAGCGGATTCGGAGAAAAATGTCTTGATTTATGAAGGACCCTCAAGGAGGCCACAAAGCTCAGGTCAAGCCATAACCAACGTGCCATTGCATAAAATCTGTACTGTATGTGAACTGAGGTTGTCACTCATTAAGTGCAATTCAGTTTGAGAAAAGTCCCTCTCTGCACACGATGCTGGAACATGAGTCTGGGGCTCAGGCAGGAAATGGTTTCTTCTGCTGTTGGTGAGGGTGGAGGATTGGTACTGAAAGTGTTTTGTGTGGTTAACAGATCTGCACACAGTGTGATCTGAACTCAGATTATATCAGAAGTTACTCACCGAGCTTATATTACACAGACAGATAATTGCTTAATCACAGTTTACGATCATGTAATCAGCTTTAATTTAACACATGAACGACAGCACGCTGAATACATTGTTTTTTCTTTGCTTGGTGTCTTTGTTTTGTTTGGTAAATGTTTCTTTTGTATTATTTCTCACAGCTTTGAGCTATTCTGGTCGTCATGTGCGGGTCACTGCTCGTCTTTATCCACTGATTATACACTTCCTCAACCTGTCATACTTATTCTACATGATCTGTTTACACCACAAATAATCACGAGGTTTTCCATTTAAAAGTAACAGACAACTATATTTCCTTTTGTAGCTGTCTTGCATGCCTTCTCAACACCCCAGCTATTTCTCTGTCTGTCTGTCTTATAATTCTACATTGAGTAATCTTTGATAATCTTTAGAAATCTGTGACTCATGCACGGGCAGATGTGGGTTTTTGCAAACTCAAGATTTGGAACCACAGAGCCCTATACAGAACCCCAGAGGGAGGGCAGGTGATGAGAACTGACATCATTTTCCCTTTAAACCCCACAGTTCCCTGCTATTCAAATTCTGTTCATTCTCATTTGTATAGAAATGTATATTTAATACATTGTACAATACTAAGTGCCACATGGTCAAAATTATATAATTTTATGTTCCTCTAACAGATCTTTCTCTCTCAGGTTAATACACAGTAAACAGTAAATATACAATCTAATATACAACACTGTAGTAAATTTAGAGACTATGATCAAGCAGATGAATTGATTTTACACATGAAACGTCCCTCGCAATATGAGAAACAACAGGAAGTCATTTAAACTGTTACATTCAGCTCTCATATTTTGAGGCGTTTTACACTTTCTTTAAACGCGTCATTTGTTTTGATGCGTGGAGATCTGCTGTGCTGTGCTGCCACATTTAAATCATTTAAATCACAACACATTTAAATCATTTACAAATCCTGTGAAATAAACCAAAGGCTGTGAAATTCTGCTGATCTTATTTTCCGATGAGTGGCCATCAAAACATGATATCTGGATATCTTACGCCAAGTTAAATGAGAAAACGGAGTTCACCATAGAGGAGAGTCCCTAGGCAGCGCTATTTCACCTAAAACAGTGCCCTTAAAACTCTTTACAAAAACTAAATAATGGTATAATTAAAACACCTTTCATTTAAACAAATAAACAGATTTCAGGTCATATTAATGACATCATCCAACATTATCAGAATGCAAATACATAACTGGCTACTGAATGTGATTTATCACATTTTACTAACATCTGATGAAACGGACCTCAAAACAAAAGACGCGCATCTTGTCGCGCTCATGGGCTATTTTTCTTTTCTCGCTGGATAAAGAAATACAAACCTTTTTAAGAACATTGTCTGTTTTTTTTCTTTGCTCAATGTGTTGTGGTCTCTTTGAAGTGTTTTTTCATTCAGTGGATGTTGTTTGTTGTTATTATTTGAGCATGGAGTTAAAATGCACAGCAATGAGAAACAAAACGACACACATGTGTATCTGTGTCATATTACTGCTAGACTTTAGGTCATCATCAATATAACAAGATCTATTGTAGCTTTGTCATCACATATCTGGAAATAAATAACAGGAAACTCTTATAGTAAGTCATAATACAGTAAGTAACTGTATGCTATAATACAGTTATGTTTGCAGAATAACTGGGGCAAATGTGGTTGTGGTCTAATTATCGTTTTAAATCTATTTTCAATTTAAAACACACACACACACACACACACACACCTTCTTAAAGGTTAACCTGCGAAAAGCCACATCAGAAAATCCCCTCGGCGCCCACATTTCTTCATCAGATCATGGGAAACTGTTCTAGACAGATTCTGTGTCCTGAGATAAATTCAGTGACAGGAGGCTGGTAAACAATTTCCTAAGAGGAATTTTGTTGAGTCACTCTCACCATTGGCCACCATTGGACTCTCATCAAAGTGGCAAACCAAACTTCAACTGAACCATTTATATACATAAACACACTTAGTGCTCATGTCAAAAGCAGTATGAACTCGACACTTATTTTGCTCAAATATTGTAAATATAATTGTAAATATTGTCTTTATATATAAAAACATATATGAAAACATTTTTCTTTAGTAGTGTGTGGAGGCCATTTTCATCAAACCCTGACAATGTGTTACCCAAGGACACAAACATTTGACATGGCAGACTGTTAAGAAATAGTTCAGAAGTCATTCTTTATTTTTAAATATTTACAAAAGCACAATTGAGGGTGGAGCAAACACACAGATCAGCACACAGCTGAGACGGCTAGTGAGTTTGGGAAAAATTATCATGAGACTTCAAACAATGTAAACAAACCCTGACAAAAACAAGAGAGAAACATGGTTTTTAAATATGGATTTTAATGACCATCGACACAATTTAACTCTAGATGTAAATGTGAAATCATATTGAAGTTTATAGTATATTCATCAAATCATTTCTGAGTCATTGGCTTTGAATGGTTAAAAGGATCTTGAAAATTTAAAATTTCCCAGAGCGCTCCAGAAACGGATCAAATCTCTGTCCGTTCATCTACTTTTGATATTTTTCCTGATTTAACTCACACACTTGCACCTCTCTGGGTATCCATAAATATGCCGAAGGAAAAATCTTGTGTTTAACTCGTTTGCTCGTAGATGTGGAATGTTTGTGATCGTATTCATTCTGCTCTCCGCATGTACTCGCTCAAAGGTCAAAGTTCAGTCTCTCACGCCTACATGCTAGTGCGGGCGCATGTAAAACTTTCTAGTTAAAATTCTTCATTTTTTGAAAAGGGAACGTTTTGATAGCAGTGTTGCGAACATACAGAAAGTTAAAGACATCTCTGTTTTAAACAGACAGTCAATCTTTCAGACGTGATGATGAGCAAAACGATTCCAGGCACAACTTCACAACTTCATCTGTTGATATTGAATCAAATGTATGAACATCTGACATGTCAGATATGAGATATAGATTTGGTCTATTTAATTCTTTAATACTAACAAACAGCATTAAAATTTAGCATGTAAAGCATGCAGCTTATCGAGGAGATGTATGTTGAGTATTTTGACGTACAACTTTTGTGAAGGATTGTACAAAAACAATCCTTCACAAAAACAGCAGAAAGATTCCCCGCAGTCATCACCACAACAGGAAGTGCGTAGCGAAGCATCAAAACAAACCGGAGCTGAGAGAAGTGAGGGTGGTGATGCATGTGAATGGGCTGTTGTATTGAGACACGAGTGGGATGGGTTGTATATTTGACTAATAAAGACAAAACACTGAGTCTGTGTGTATTATTTACACACGGAGGTGCTCTCAGTTCCTCGCCCAATCCCAGATTTCCACTGCATGCTGTTTGTACTCCTAAACGCTCGGATAAGAGACTGATACACGCAATTATTCCGATGTCACAATGTCAAACTGCATGTACAAATCTAGCTTGCATATGCAGTGAAGTCATTGTGTTGTGTGCTGTGGAATGATGCACAAACTGGCCCTTTATTATGGCCATTATTAACGAACAGAATGTGCAAACAAAAGAATGTGTCGTATGTTGATTTTCGCATCGTCATCAAAGCATTAGGTGCGCGATTCATTGTCCCGCCGTTAGGGGGAGACAAATACTAACGGTAAAAGCCCGCATTACCCTTTCCCAAAAATCAATCCAACACAGCCCAGTTATATACACCACGTCACTATGGAAACAGTGCATATGTGTTTTATGGATTATACCTGCAATTCACCTTTAGGTCAAACTTTCAGAAACGTAGAATTCTGGTTGTAAACATGTTGAAGTTTGTGTTCTCCTGCTGTATATATATATATCTATATATATATCTCTTCAGTGTAAAACACATTAAAATGTTAATTCGACTTGACGGGTCAAAATATGTTCTTTAGATGCCAATACGTCATCAGCACCAATTTCATAAAAGTAATTGTGAACAGAAGTGAGAGCAATATTTTCTTATCTTTATTTTATCTGTAATCTGTTTGTACTTTTATGACTAACCCCTGAAAGATCTTATTACTACTGTGTGTTAAACACAGAAATGACTATCCTGATCTTAAACCAGACACAACTCTGTCAAAGTTCTTGTGCTTATGATCTAATCAATCTGATTGGCTTATAAAGTTCAAGTCTGTGCAATTGCTTTTGGAATGGTTTAGTGTATCCTGCATTTATTGTAATAATTGTACAACTGTTATGATTGCATTGTGTATCCGTCGCAGTTTAATCAATATTTGTCTTTAAGTCGCATCGTTTTATAGTCAAAAGGCAACATTTTCTGATTTGATTCTTATTCGTACAAAATGAATGTCAAAAGAATGTTTTTATTTTCAAATGAAGAGGCACAGACAGCACACGACACAAACATTTCTCTCAGATCACCATATAGCACATCAGAAACAAAGCACAAAACACACGCGCCTTAGAGTTAGATTTTTATTTCGTTGAATAATGTCCTCTGAACACACAACGAGCATCTGTGCGTCACATAAACACACACACAAACTACTTCACAATACATTCACAAACCATATTGCACCCATTTACATGTACTTGTACACACTTAGTCAAACACACAAAAGCACACGCTGCATTATGACAAACAGAAGAAACATCTTGTGCGATTTATTAGTAAAGCTGGAATTTTATTTCAGACCTCAAACTGCAACTGAAGCATCAATGGAAGTCTTTAAAGAATGTCAGTGTCTATTTGATCAGCGTTTCATGACATTGTAGAATAAGATGGTGTGTTTTGTGCATCTC
>JAZGTJ010013361.1:0-15056 GCA_036877575.1 Botia almorhae
CTAGCTGAGGAAATCTTACCATAATGCAGTTGGGTTTGCTGACGGCCCAGATATTGACTCTGCAGTCCTCGCCACCCGTGGCCAACAGGCGACCAGATGATTTTCCCAACACCAGTGAGGACACATTGCTGGAGTGAGCCACAATCTCCTCTGAAGAACACATATGACAATGTGTGTGTGTATACACACAAAGACAAAACCAAGGTGGCTTTAGACAAGTGGGTGTTCATTGTTGCTCTCTTACAAATTGACACTGACAAGCTGTTCACACTCATTGGTCTGAAATAATCATGTTTACTCACGCAACTTCCATGATGTTATAGTGGTGTTGGTATGAGCCATGTTGATGACTGTGCCTTAGTCAACTCACTTTGCTCATTTCACTAATACATCAACATGTTAGACATGCAATGATATTAGTCCATCTTCTCTATCCATCTGTTAAATCACAAAAGAGCAGTTAATACAACCACAGACAAACTGCAAACTTAGTATTATTATCACTTTAAGATGATACCTTATTAATAATGTATTAAGTGGTCTTTTTTTCTAAAAGCTTATGGGCTGTGAAACTCGACAACTCTTATATATCCACGTAAAATAACGTTAACCGATTTTCTAACAACATATTAAGAAACATATAAACGCAAAAAGATGCTCATAAACAAAAATCCGGAAAATGTATTCACTTACAATGGTGTTTTTAGGCCAGTCTCGAGAAGAGACATACACAAAGCCTACCTAGCCTAAGCACATATCCATGTCAAGAAACAAGTAAGCCGGATATTATGATCACAGCTAACAGCTTTTTGTGAAAACGACTATTTTGTAAGCGATTATCTACTGTAATTTGGTTATAAGCTATACGATCGTGCGTTTGTAAACATTTCTAGCAGATATACTCAAGAAGTTGCTTCTAGGTAACTTTTCGCTAGCTTCACGAGGTAGCTAACACGGTCATCTGAACAATAAACAAATTACCTGTATTCAGTTCGTTGTCTGATCTGCTCCGTGATGCTTTTTGAGTCCAGGAGATGTTAAACTGCGTGTTAACGAGTTGAATCCTGATATTATACGAGCTATAATACAACCTACCGACAAACTCAGCCGACCGTACTCACTTTGAATTTGCTGTTGTAATGCTTTTCCTGATTGGTTGCTAAATAGCGGTAGCTTAGCAACAGTTCCTCTTACCTTCGTTGTGCTGGTAAAGACCAGACGATCGTCTGGGTTAAATGGGGATTCTCGTGACTGCAGTTTGCAGCTACATAGATCAGATCAGATCAGATTCAACACAGTTTAACAAGAAATAACAGAGCTCGTTCGTCGTGCGCATGCGTAGTTAAACAACGTGCATATAAAAATAAAGCGTTAATAATTGGATAATCAGCCCTCAACAGAACAAAGGGTATCAACTTTAAACTTAAATGAAAACTCACGCTAATGCATCATTTTGTATCATTTTATTGATAACAATTTGAGATCCGTAAATTTCACCAGAGACATCATGTATACCTGCTTGTAATGATGCTGTTCGTAAGACGTGAAATTATATTTGTGGTCAGAAAACTGACACATTTTTAGTCCATTAATGTTAAACTGATGAGGGTCTGTCAATTCTGAGGTCTTGTGTGTTTCAACGTATTCTTTGTACTGACCCACCAACTAGTCAATGCAGCACCATTTCAGCACACCAATTAAAAAAAATACATGTATTAAAAAGTCCTTCAGTGCCACACAAGGTCAACCGTTATCTTTCATTCGACATTTTTCCCTCAAGACAGTACAAGGCTGCACCGGAAGAAAGCGTCAAACGGATCATATATTATGTATAAATGACCTTTGATACACGAACATGCACACACTTTTCCAGAGGCCTAAGAGGAAATTCTAAATGCCAAAATAAAGCACTGGGTAACTTTGAGTGGTTTGAACTTTACTCCTCATGCAACCACTGGTGTGAACAGCTGGGGCAATGTGCCACATAACTGTCTGTAAAAGCAACAGCTTTACCTGCCTATGATGAGTGGACCTCACAAAAGCAGGAGCTCACTACATTGAACAAAGGCATTCGTGTGGGTTTAAATTCATGATGGAATCAGAAACAGCTGGAACCTCAGTCAGCAGACAGATAAGACCAGGGCACCCCTGAGCTAGTTTAAGACTGGCTAAACATGAAAAAGTTGAAAAGGACCGAACAGTGGATAAACGTAAAAGCCAAAAACACTTTACAGTGTCATCTATTTTCTGGACTATTCTGTCACATCAAATGTCTCTTTCAAATAATTTAGATCGTTTGTTCTTTGTTATTGTACAATTAAAAAATGAAATAGATTCAGAATCTCTTCATCTGACGTCTCTCTTGTCGCCTCTGTTTCTTATCGTTCTTCTCGTTCTCTTCAGGAGCTGCCTGTGAATCAGCAGAAAACCAGGGGCCTAGGAAGTTCACCCACAGTAAGTGTAAAGCCCTCGCAGGTGCCTGATGAATGAAAGCCGAACAGCATGGTTGACAAACAGCATGGATTAATGGAAGCTCCTACATGTCCCAATGAGAGCAATTAATTTGTCTCACCAGGAGCCAGAAGTACCAGAAGTAGGATGACAGTGTGCCGAGGACCTGAACAATAGCAGTGAGCAGAACAACATCCTTGAGATGCCTGCATATAAAAAAAACACAGTGTCACTCCCAGCATTAGGTAATCTTTATCATTAACAGGAAAGATTCACATGATAGGGAAAGGCATATTCAGATAAGCAACTCACTCTGCCATGCCCTGTTCCATATTAAGGTCAATCCCTCCATCCAGCAAGCTACCATCATCAGCAAATGCTGGTTTGGCCATTGCTGACATAGATCTGTAGCTGGCAATATAAATCACCACTGCAAACAGTAGCAAGAACTAATGCAAAAGGAACAAAGACAGATTTAGCACCACACTGCAAGAGAACGAGGAGAAATTTTTAAATTAAATACAAACCCTAATAAAGCCCCGTAGACAGGGATCTGAGAAAATGCTAACAGATATTATTTCCTACATGTGTTTGGCATGTGTAGATGTGCATGCAACATGATGATTTTCTCACTGTAAAATCCTTAAATGAGGTGGAATCATCATTACATACAAACTGCTTTATCTCTTATAAATGGCACACTGATCTGAATATAATGATCCTCTTCCTTACATCAGATTGCGACTTACCCAGGTCCAAAACGTAGATGAGTGGTAGAAGAGTAGTAGATTAATAGCTACATATATAGCCTAAAGAAAGGCAAGTGACATAAAAGAAAACATTAAATAAAATGACATATTTGAATGTATATGCATATTAAATGTTCAGTGAACCATAAAAGCCAGTCATACGTTTGCTCCAAGGATGATTCTGGAGTAAAACTTCAAAGTATCCTGATTTTCCTCATAAATTTGTTTTTTGCCTTTGGTTCCCACTTTTCCTTTTGGCTGAGGAGAGAGGTTATTTAACAGGACACGTGACATCACTAACATTCATTCGTAACGTTTATTCAGTCAAAATATAAAGTTATTACATACACTTTAAGCAGAGTTAATAATTAAGTTTCCGTTTAACTGTTTTAAACTAGTCAGCAAGATTCTTTCATACCGCCATTTTCCCAGAGCTCTCCTCCTCGTGCGACTATTTGTTTGACCTAATAACACCTGTTCCTATAGGCATTTAAATATACTAATGGTCACTAATTTAAAATAATATTCTTAAAAAACTAAACATCTACCAAGGCAAAATCACACATCAGCATTCGCATGTAAGCTTCCGGCGCGTATAAAATACGTCACATGTACGCTAAACTGTTCGTTGACAGCCACCTGGTGCTGATTGCATGTAAGTACTACACTTCTGCGAAAGCCCTCGTATAAAAAACTTGTTTGTTTCTACAATATTGAATGTTTAGAGCAAACACAAAACTTCAAGGTAAGTAGGAAACACAAATGTGTTTGAAAGTCGACTTATTTTGTTTAATATATATATAGATAAACAAGTTTTACCATAACCCATTCACAGAGCAGAAATTAGCATAAATGCTTAAATTAGCAAAAAGTAATGCTTCCCGCACTTGCACTCAGACTCAAAAACTGTAAGAATGTTAAAGGGTCTTTCAGGAAAAATTTCATACTAGGTAAAAGGATAATTAACTTTAAGGATTAAATTTGACAGAAATATCGCTATAGCTTACTATTTGACCTTAATTGTCCATTTTTCACTCATAAATATGGCAGGTTGACTTACCCATATTTTGTATTTTTAACTGGTTTTAGCTGAACAGTTTAAAGAGGCTGTTTCTATGCATGCACACACTGTGCAATAATCCAGTGTGCACTAGTGGTAGTTTCATTGGTAGGGTTGTCCAATAGATCAGAAACCACATTGACTGAACTGGTTCTTATGGAGCTTTTCTTTTGTTCTTCCAGCTCAGAAATTCCCCCCCAGGCCCACTACTCTGGAAATTTGCTATAACTGGGTTGCACAAACCCATTATTGGACCTAGATAAGGTAAACAAATCAGTCTGTCTTCATCACACAACACAGACCACTGAATTAAGAATCCATTATCATTAATAGAGACCATAAAACAAACCAGACACCACGTTAGTCAGTCATTTAAACACAGAAGGTACATTGACAAAATACAAGCTGCTTCCAACATTATTGCCTCTCACGCTTTAATAAATCAGAATAAGTATTATATACCTGTCTACATATACACGAAGAGTGATTGCGTTTTAAATCTGTTTTATTTACAAATACACAGGACCACACAATTACACTAGAAAACTAGCCTTACAAGATACACAATGTAAATATCTCTGAACTATTGTGCATTAGGTCCATTTAATGGTTTAATACATAAAGCACTTTAATAGATTTTTGATACTAGGAAGCTAATATTTAGATAGAAACAGTATAGAAACTACAGAACACTGTACATTAAAACAGATCAAAACATCATTGCTTTAGCACAAACGCTGGAGCCAATCCATAAAGACCACTGTTCCTCTTCCTGTTTTCCAGCGCTGTCAAGAAAAAAAATAAAAATGAGCTGACAAATGCAAAATAGTAGCTTTCATAGTTTAACACCATTCCAATTTAATACATTTTCATGACTATATTAAAAGCTTTGGGAATAAATGACCCACGCATCAGATTTGAGCAATCCTTGAGTTAATGTTATGTGTAATGTTTAAGGTTGTTTCTCGATTCAAAAGAGCAGAACCAGTAATACGGTAATGCCCACATGTCTGAAAAGAGAAATACTTTTGCACCGCGGCGTAACTTCCAGAATCACAAAGACGCGGAAATTTAAACACGGTGCAGTTAAACACGAGTCCACAAAGCATAACATACAAAACAACGTATAAACTAAACAGACATTTGTCCAGAATTACAATAACAAACTCGTTACCCAATTACAGCCCTCCATATTCTTCTACAGACCCTGTTCTCATCACCACGTGTCTCAAGCGAGCGAACGTGCCTCGCGACCGCTGTTTTTATACTGTTTCTCCTTCGTCTCTGTATTAGTGGATTGCAACCACCATATACCGCCACCTACGGTATATGTATCTGAAACGCCTCTAACGTGCTCGTTTCTTTAAATTCTGTCAATAGTTGTTTCCCCACGTTACTTCATAAACAGTAAAATCCATGAACATTCACCACCAATCAGCTTGCATTATTTCTCTGTCCATTTTGAACAATGCAATACTGGAAAGTAAAATTATAAATCCAGATTCATTACAATTGTTTAAATTTTGCATTTGACTTTAATTTTGACCTTTTTTCCTGTTTAGGGTATTCATATAGTCATTGACTGGTGAGGTTTTGAGAACAAAATAAAAATAATATAAACATGTTTGTTCAGTAATTAATTTAATAAAATAATTACAATAATTATTATTTTACAATAATTATTAATTACAATACCACTATTAACAAAGATCCCAAAGAAATAGCCAATAGTGTTAGGAAGACTTTAGCAAAATTTTAATGATAATGTTTAATGTAAAATGTGACATCTGTGCTGTTGATTTTAAACTTATGGTCTGTACCATACTGAAGTGAGATTGCGAAGTCTTAAAAAGGCAGTTGTCTGAGAAAATTTTTAACAATCAACAAAACATAAAAGCATTTAACAAATTTTTAGACTTATTCAAACACACATACAACTCCAGTCCCTGAGAAAATTGTTGTACAGCTTTACGTCTAATTCATTTATATTTTCACCCAGTTTTTAAAAAAAGGCATCCAGCATTTCTGAAAAACAGCTGAGGTGCGATGAGACAGGACAGAGTCTGGAGGAACATCAGTAAGGCTTATTGGACAGGAAACTCTTTAGCATGTGAAGAGATGGACCAGGAGCCCACTGAGGAACCATGTGACCAGCACCCTGGAGAGGTAGAGCTAAATGTTATAATCCATTTTCATTTTAGGTAAAAACATTTAGGTATATATTAGCCTGCTTTGGCTAAAATAACATATAGGGCTAATGAAAATATAAAATAGAAATGGGCTACCTAAGCATTTATAACATGGCCGTTTTAGTCAGATTTAACACAACACATGATAGACTGTATGGCTGGTTTGAATAAACATTCATGGCTGTGACACTAACATACCTTGACTGTGAGGAAAGTGATATTGCCAAATTGTTGGTAGAATCCTGCAATCTGGTTGTCATATAGCCAGTGCTGGTACTGTGTAGTTGCCTTAAAGATAAAACTCAACATTAACCTCAGAAAATGCTAAAGTTAAATAAATTCTGAATTTCACAGAGCTTACCTTCTGTCCAAGGTCTTCCACAAACCACTGGTCTCCAAGGAAGTTACAAGCCATATCAGTATCTCCATTATAGACCAAAGCTCTTAGCCCTGAAGCCAGTAGCTTTTTATAGACATCCTTGACAGTTTGGTAGATTGTGTGATACTGGCCACCCACTGCATCACTACATGAAAAGAAATAAAAACACATCACACCCACATGCACACCAACTAAAAGGGTAAACATGGACTGTCAGATTAGAGGGTACCTGCAGATGTCCCATGGTGGTAGTACATCAGGGATGTGCAGAGCCTTCCTCACATCACCTCTGTTAAGCCAGTTCATCTGTGCAGTACTATTAATGCATGGAGGCACGGCCTTAATACCTGGAGAACTCTGCACTAACTGAACACAGAGAAGAAAGCATCATTTATCTTCTTATCCTCTCACACATAATTCATTATGTGCATGTCAGAAAGTTGTGCTGGTATGAATGAGCAGAAGGATCACGCCTCACATGATTTGATTTCCAATGATTCCTGAAGTTTTTAAACAGGTGCATCATGGCTCTCTGATAGCTCTTCTGAGATCTGACACCACCAGCACAATCCAGATACAGCGCATACTCATTCAACCCGGAATCGTAAACTATATTAAATGCATGCGATACCTGCAAAACACAATTTGTAAAAAACAAACTATTTTGTAAAAAAAAACTGTAACAATCTGTATAACAGCAGTGTGCATGCGTTTGCGTCCATGTTACCAAAACAGAGCAAGACTCTTTAGAATTGTTGTAGAAGTTACAGCCTCCATTTTGACAGCAATTGTCATTCAGATCCTTCCATAGCCTGTAATCAAAAGGTGCAAGTATCCATAAAAATATTCAATGTTTGTGTTAAATCATAAACACAAAGAGTGGTCACTCTAGAAACTCCAGAGTGCACACTCCAGAGTGAACGCATAGAAATAAAGGTTTAAGCTTACTGTTCTCCAAATAGGCCATGATAGTAACCAAAGTAGATTAGCGACTGATCATTTAATGCAAAACTACTAATCCCATTTCCCACAGCGAAGCCCTGCAACAGTCAAAAAAACGAACAAAAAACAAATACATAGAAAAGTGCATTATTAAACAAAATACATTACAACCATTATCATCAGCTAGACAGACAACCACTAATGTCAGTGTGTGACATTACAAACAATACAAGCTGCATAAGGTAAAGTTTATTATTTTTAAAACTTTATTAAAGAATGCACCTTAAAGTTTACTTTAAGTTGACCACCAGTAGCAACTCTCAGACTGAGCGTGGGTGCATAGATGCCTCCGTAACTCTCCCCAAAAATGTAAAACTCATTCTGGGTGAAATTTGGAAACTTGACAAAAAAGCTCTGCAAAGCCAAGTAGTTGTTATCTGCCACCTAAAGAGGAAGCACACATTAGAGCTTCCTGAAGTTTATTTGTATATAGATACGTCTATGAATGTAATACGTATTTACCTCATCATCGTTGGTTGCATATTTTTGGTCATCCGAGTAGGAATAACCCACTCCAGCAGGTGACTCAAGATACAGAACATTGGCAATTTTATTCCAGCTGAATTCATTTTCATAGAGGGTGGCTCCATTGTCATTGACCTAGGAGACACGAAAAAACAACACTTGCATGTCACATGCTTGAGATGGTTATTGCTGCATTAAACAGCAATTCATGTATCAAAGACTAAGGTTACGTAAACACTTTTTTTTTACTTTTCTAACCTTTGCGGCTTGTAAATTCGTAGTATTTTAGTCCCTAACTTGTTGAATAAATGTAAGTTTTTAAATGAATAGACCTACATGAAATGGGCCATTTTCTGACAGAAACCCATCCAAAGAGCTGCAGCCTGGCCCTCCATTCAACCACAGCACCAGTGGGTCTTTAAGAGGGTCCCTCTGAGAAGTCACAAACCTGCAACATATACAAAGTATTTAATGCTTTATCATTTAATATCTTTTATTTGTGTTTCTAAAGGACTTTAAACTACATCAGACTGGAGTAACGTTGCTGTGTGTGCACGATACAATACAACACAATACAATGTAACATATTTCATTCATGGAAATCATTCAGTACTATGGGATATATAAAGTACCACAGTGCAGGTCACGGACCGCTCGAGAAAGTACAATTTACGAGTAATAGAAAGCAAAGAAAATAAATTAACTTTAAATAGAGCTGCAACTGTAAACAAAAACGATCAAATCTCTCCAGATTCTGCGTCCTTGCGGAACAACACAGTACATACAGATGTGTGAAAGCGGAAACTCTCGTGAAAATAACTTCAACTGTGTACTAACTGTATCAAAGACTGAATTTAAAATGCAGAATTTATAAAACACTTTCAGAAGACTTCTGAAACTCACCAATAATGCAAAAATTTGCCAGAACTGGCTTTCAGATATCCGGACCACTGGCGATAACCCGGTTTAAAAGACATGCCTGGCAGATCCAAGACCTCATCTGGATCGTACGTGCCCCACACAGCATGCACAGACACGGCAAGAAGACAAAACAACACACGCAAAAACATTTTACACTCTATTTGATGCACATGGACGACCGAACTGGACCTGAACTGAGACTCCTGTAAGTATTTGAGTTTCCCTTCCGCTGTTGGTCATATGACTTTAAAGTCGTCAGGTGATACTGCAAAACAGACGCTGTACTTCCGTCTTGATTAACTATTGTTTCAATCCACGTAGATCGTCGTCTTTATCTTCCCAATCACACTATTACATTACATTCAAATTACATCCCAGCATCTTAACATACAGGGCTGCGTTTCTCAAAAGTGTCGCAAGCCTAAATACCAACTGTCCTACGATATATTTTACGACACGGGTCAAAATAAAAAGGAAAAATAAAAAAAATATGTTTGTAATGGACTGCTTTAAACAGGACCTAAATTATAAATATAATAATAAAAGATGCGTTCTTATACTTTAAAATATTTTTATTATAATTTTTTAAAAATATTTTTATATAAATAGCTAACTAGTTTCAACTTCTGTGTATTTAAATATATGTGTACTTTGCTCTGTAAAGTCAAACTGCATCTCACATTTGACATAAAAACTAAATGAAAGCAGGTTGTTCATTGACTATGGAAAATCCCTTTAATGATTGCACTGAATAGCAAACAAACATACAATATAATACACGATTCTGGAAAAGGCAGACATGCATCTTGTGTTATTGATGAAATCCACAAGGTGGGACATAAGAATTTACCTGGTATGTATGCACAATTGCATACATAAAATTGCATACATTGTGATAAAGAATTGGTACAACAGGAGTCATCAGCACACCAAATGCAACTTACAGAATGCAATTAAATTGTTTTGTGAATTGCTAAAAGAAATTTACCAGAGAAAATATCAATTAACAATATTTATGGTAACAATATTTTCCCCTAAAATAAAACAAAAATCAACTCTCAATATTTTCAGTCAACCATTTAGCCTTCCTTACACTCAGTTCAAGTGTCAGTGAATTTATGATATTATAGATCGTTGCCCCATCTGCCACAGCAGCAATTACTTCAAATACATCACTGCAATTACATTCATGAATGTACCAAAACAACAACCATGCATCTGATTTTAAAAAAATCTATTAAAGGCATTCTAAAATACACTTTTAATATCCCTCTTATCTGGTCTGAAGTGGTACACACGCCCTCTCTCTTAGTTTCACACTATTTATAGAACTGCAGAATCAAGTATTTGGCAGTGCAAGTACTCAAGAAAGTAATATCATTAGCAACAATATTTTTACAGTAAACATAATGACCATTAACCAAAAAAGTCAAGTGTATAAAATTAGGTCTTAAAATATAAAAAGTGGCAAAAAAAACCAAAAGAACTAAAGGAAATTCAAAAGGACTGTATTTGGAAGAGCTCATATTACACAAAAATGCAAGGATTTAGCACAATGCCCACATCCATTCAGAATGTAGATGTAGACGTCCATTCACAACAGCCAGAGCAGAAGGATTAATGCTGCATGCTGGTGGATGATCCACTACATTTAGAGGTATAGACTTCTGTGGGATTGCCCAATTTGAGTGTGCAAAAAATGAAACCTTTAAAAATTTAAAAGACTGTTTCTCCTGAATACACAAAGGTCAGTTATAGACATGGTTTGGACTTCAAGTTTTCACTTTGTCTCTACTGTTCAAAAGTCCAACGTCCAGGAGCTCACAATCAATGACTCTATGGGCCATTGGGATGGTTGATTATATCTTTGTAGATTGCATTAGTGGTGGTCTGTCCAAAGATGAAAGCACCGATCGTAACCATGACAACCCCATACACCACCATTCCATGCCAGCTGTAGAGAAACAATACAGTCATTACGTTTTGTCACTTAATATATAGCCATTGCTAAATACTGTAAATGTTTAATAAGCAAAAATGCATTTACCTGGCTGATCTGACATCATGCTCTGAAAGCTTTGCCTGAATCAAACACAACCCTATAAAAAAACAACAGACCCTTAACCATGGCCACTTTTTAAAAATTAGACATTACCAGTATTATTAAGTCTTACTAAAGAGACATTACTAAAGTAAATCTGACATTGTTCATTATACAGTACCTGGAAACACAAAGATGAAGCATGCAGCCAAACCACCAATTAGTGAAATGACTCTTCCAATGTCAGGAATAAAGAGAGCCAGAATGAGTGTGAGGAAAAACCAGACAAGCGTCTGCAGGATCCTCCTCCTCCGTTCCTTTGCCACATCTGTCTCCACCTCTTCACCTTTAAAACGCAGCCATAGACCTTCCAGCACTGCCCTAAAGTACAGAGATTCATACACACACTCACTCGCTGGTACACTTTGTCTTTGGTCTTTAGATCCCGTCCTGATTCACAACCTTACAGACTTGCAGATGTACATCTATAAAAGATACAAAACCAGTTACCTTCCGCAAAAGTGCAGGATTGGATAGGAGGTAACCACACAGATGATGATAAAGGCTCGAGCAATAGCCACGGCAACATCATTAGACGGATATGACATTAACACATCCTGGCTTACAGTCGAGCCGAATGACAGAAAGCCACAGACACCTGCGGAAAGATACAAGCCCAAATCATACATACTAGTTAAAGCTTTATGAGTACGCATAATTAGCACAAATCTGTCACTTGCAGTATTTCAACAAATGCTATATAAGGTCCAATGAAATACTTAATCAGCAATGGGCTCACAAACCTGTGCCTGTATAAACAAAAAGACAGATAATCATGCTGGCGGTAACAACTGCCCACCAAGGCCGAATTTCTGGCTTCTTCATGCTGTTAAAAACAGGAACACTACTGACATGACACTGGGAGGAAGAGAACAAGAGAGAATACGATGAATGACAGTCATCATGCTAAACATGATGCTATATGTTAAAAAAAGTAGTACATAGCAGATAAACTCACACACCTGGAAACCAAAGCAGATTGTAGGCATGGCATTAAAGACATCAGTCCAGGACGCAGGTCTGAAACACACCAACATTCTGTTATAACAGCAGTACGTGTGACAGTGTCTTAAAGCTGCAATCCACAACTATTGCCGTGCTACCGCCTCCTCTGCTTGAAACATAAAATTGCGGGTTACTTTATATATGTTTCATTACATATGCTGCAGTCAAACAAAGTCAAACTTTCCTGTCGCTTTTTCAAGCTTTCCTGTAGCTCAGTGGTTAGAGCATGGTGTTAACAACGCCAAAGTCATGGGTTCGATCCCAGGGATTGCACATACTCAGAATCAATGTGTAGTATAATGCAATGTAAGTCGCTTTGGATAAAAGTGCCCGCCAAACAAATAAATGCAAATGTAAACTGACATTTCCCAGGTAATCTGGCCTGCCAGTGCAAATTATAAATTATATTATAAACTTACCATTAATTATCAAGGTAAAGTAAAAAGATTATGCTGAACACTAAGCTGTCATGTACTTGATCAATAAATGATTTTTGTTCATTTTTAACCCAAACAGTTATGGATTGCACCTTTAATAAGCAAGCATGTGACAGACACATCAGACTCCAACGGTTGATATTATGCAACTCATAACCATTTAAAATGTAGTTCTGACCTGACTGGAATCAGTCCTGGAGAAACTTCTTTGTCGGGCCAGATGTATCTGACGATGATTATGATCGTCACATACCAGGTGCCAATAACACTCAGAGTGCTATAGATTAATCAGTACAAAGTATACATGTGTGATTAAATCAGCCAACACTGATATTCAGCAATGTAAACTGTTTATGAATTATAAAATACATACAAGAACAGGAAAGAAGCTCCTACCTGGCATATTTCTGGAAGCCAATCTCCTTGGGTATAGACAGAGGCAGAATGATTAGCACTGAGGTCACAGTGATGGTGAACTTACGATCGGTGTACCAGTGCGACTCTTGACCCATTGCTCCAAACACTGCACAGAGGAAGAAGAGGAATTAGAAAACTACAGTCAGACCATTTTGAGGACCGTACAGATACTCACGTTTATCCAGCTGATCTCCAATGATGATAAGGAAAGCTATGCATGTGCCAAAGGTGTAAACAGCAATGGCCAGCTCACAAATGACACCGAGAACCTTCCCGCACACAGCACGAATCACCTCTTGATATGTTGTTTCATTGCTCACCTGAGAAACACACACACGTTGAGCGCAAGCATACATGCGTCCCCTTCATAAGACATGTGATATTTTTGCTCACCTGAGAACAGTAAGCCAAGATAACCAGCCCACTGATAATGAACACCATCATGCACTGAAAAAGAATGAAAAATTAACCTGAGCGATTTAAATAAGTTAACTCGAAAGACACGCTTACACTGTTAAACTAAACCAAATGATCACAGTTTAACATACAGTTCTGTGTGTCTTACCATTTGAAGAGAGACTCCTGCGCTAACTCCTCCAGCCATGTTAAACGCAGCGGGAAAATTGAGAAGTCCAGCTCCCAGAGCAGCATTCACCACGATAAAAACAGCCCCAAGTGATGTAGTCCCTCCCCTTCTTTCATCTGATTGGTTCGGTGGCTGTATAGAATCCACACTGGGGCTCTGCAGGAGCCACGCCCTTTCACCAGCATCTTCACTGTAGCCCCAATCTCCAGTTTCACTATTAATTGCCCTGTCCGCCCTTGACATGATGCTCGTTTTTTTTCACACACTCTCAAACTAATTTAAAATGACCACCACGGAGTAAAAACACTTTAGGTAGAAAAACCACTTGTGTTGTCAGTTAAAGCTGTCGCTCTTAAAGCAAAATGACATGTAGCCACAAACAAGAACACAGGTGCAACCACACACCTGGACTCTCACACTGCAAAGGTCTGTGATCAATGTCACCTGTGAAAAAAGACAGAAAAGCACAAATTGACAAATAGACCAACAGTTAATCAGCAACATAAAATGACATCATAATTTGCTCAGTGAGGCCAGTACGTGTGGCTTGTAGTTCAGGACACGTCTGTGAATCACGAGACCTGTCATACTGCATGTCATCTCTCTCTAATCAGTCAGCAGAAATCTCAGACAAGCAAGGGGGAAATGAAATCTGCTGTCCACAAGAGAAAATAATGCTGACCTCTGCGAAATTTATCTTCAAAGCACAGACGGACTACATACCAACTCGATCAAAAGCTGATCAATAGCATATCGATCATCATTGTGTGAAATCTCACATTTCCAAAGACGAACTCGTGACACGGGCTTCTTACGTTTATGCCAGTTCCTGTCGGGTTAAAATCTGAAAGAGACATTGCCGGCCTATGGCAGGGATTACATTTAACCATTACTTTTTATATCTCAGTCAATTGAAAGTAGTCAAGTCAAACATAGGCAATGGCCGTCAACATTCTGTAAGGTTTTATTACAACTCCGCATTTGTCATTGTGACCACAACACTCGCAAAACGAGCTCGGCATTCATAGAGCTATACAAAAGCGCACAGAACATGTCATAACGCGTAAACAACGGGGGTCACGTGACTCTGTGTAGCTGAAATAAATAACAAACACGCATTGTTTGTCTAATAAACTCTCCAGTTGGAAACAGGATGTTATGAAGCAAAACGACCCACCTCATTTCGTTCGCCGCGCCCGCACCATAACAAAAAGATGTTAGATGTTTTTATGACGAAACGTGAATAAAGATAATTTTGCTGTCTCCAAATGAATCTCTGCAGTACTGACAGAAA
>JAZGTJ010013362.1:0-15055 GCA_036877575.1 Botia almorhae
ACATCATACATGTCACACATCATACGTCACACATTACACATCATACGTCACACATCACACATCATACATGTCACACATCACACATCATACGTCACACATCACACATCATACGTCACACATCACACATCATACGTCACACATCACACATGTCACACATCACACATCATACGTCACACATCACACATCATACGTCACACATCACACATCATACATGTCACACATCATACACGTCACACATTCATGTGAGGAATAACAAACTACCGCTTCGTTCTATTTCTGTCTAATATTACATGCATGTACTGACATGTGCTGTAAATGACTGTAAAACCGGCTGTCAGGTGCTGAAGTCACATAACACAATATTGAATTGTTTATCATGCATGATTAAAACTGTTTCTAAACTACTGTTTTAAAACCAGCAAGCAGCATACAGTGTACACACATCTCTTACCAGCAATTTCCCAGAAGGCCTTGCAATATGTCAGAGGGGCGGGGCGTTCTAAACACAGACCACTTTACCCCTCGATCCTTAAAATTACTGCAGTTAATCTCATGAGGGCGGAGCCACTTTTTGATTCGCTGCTGGACGCTGTCATTCTCAGGAAAGCCAACCGAGCGTGGACCAGGAGGAAAACTGTCATCCACGAAGTTCACCGCATTCTACAACAAGCACACACGAACTATTCATTACACTTCTCTCTCACACACACACACGTGACAAAACACATGTATGTTCTCATGGCACGTGTTAAACTGTCATTGAATAACTAACAAACATTTTAGTGTCTGCACACGAGTGTGAAGGAACCTGTGAATCAGACTCTCAGAGGAGTGAATGATGTCAGCAGTGATACAAGTGAATAAACAGTGTCAGATATTCAGCGATGACCTACAGGAACAATAAAGCCTCATACAGGATCTCCTCATGGACACCTGGTTCTTCTCTTGCTTCAGGAGATCACGTGTATGCTGGAGAAACAGGGGTCATGTTCACTCCGGGGAGATGTCTAATTGCTACTGCAACCAGTTCTAAAAATACATCTCCCAGGTTGAGTGCAGACAGCATCAGACTGGAGGAGCAGAGCAAGATGTTGTCACACACGCGTGTGGGTCAAACTCAAAGTCACTCCGGTAACTTCTCCTGAAATCTGTCCACATTCACCAAGAGACGGAGTCTATGTAACTGTGTTAATTATACACTTGTTAATATAGATGCTGAAAAATCCTGTTTGGCAAAACAGATCTAAACCTCTGGAGCAAAATTCTCAAAATAATAAACGGCTGTTTCTAAATCAGAGCCACAGAAACATCTGGGTCAATTAACAACCAGTATTAACATGCAGATTTAAGTGTCATTAATCACTGCTCAGGCATATGAACACAATGTAAACTAAAAAAAAAAAACTGCTTGTGTGACATCATTACTGCAGAGCATGCTGGGAAAAAAGATCTGCTTTAAAACAAGAATCTACACGTTCTTGTTTTAGTGTGGCCCAAGGACTCACAGTTCACAGGAAACTGAAGGATTTCTATCATGCAGTATCGACCCCTCCACACAAAATCTGAATGAGATCAGATCACTCGTGGACATCTGAGCAGCTGAGAGCTGTGATCAGATCACTCGTGATGGATGCTAACGCCTGGCCCCGTCTGGAGCCTTTCAGAATATACTGACTGCTGACTGCTAACATGCTGGGATCACAGTTCTGCTTTTTACAGCACAGGGGCGGAGTCAGACACACCTACTAATCTCAAGGCTAAAATACTTCAAATGAACCAAACAACTCAAGAAAATGCCAAAATAACTTTAGATCTCAGGGCGTTCTCATACTGACAAACAGGAGACAGAAAGCAGAAATATCCTATAAAAATCTATTTATGTATTATAAATATGTATTTCATATTCTGGAAGCACAACTTCACATAAAACACGTCTGAGAACAGAACTTTACCCAAAGCAGTTTTAATTGTGCACATGAAGGTGTCTGAAAAACTCCAGAGGAGAATCATTAGACCCTCAACACAAACTCTGCTGTGGCAGTGGATAAAAGCTCCTCAGGTCTGAGAGAAACTATCAAATATTCATCAGATCTGAGACTGTATGTGCTGTATTAACATGGAGTACAGTACACTGAGTGAACACTACACAAAAGACCAATAGATTTAAAGCTATATGATAAATGAATATATTAGCCACTTATTGACCACATGAACAATATTGACAATCATCCATTAAGCTGCTATTTAAAACCATTGATTTATTGAATCATTTATTACATTTTACAGAGTCTATTATTAGCTTTTCTCTGCACTTAATATAATCAATAAAAACTCTCAAATGAATGGAAAACAGAAAGCATGTTTTAAGCTTCTTGTAAATGGTTTTGTTTCTCTGATTTGTAACAATCTATGACAACAGGTCGCGTGTCTCTTACCTCTCTACAAAAGCTGACGATATTTTCCCACAATTCTTTGGCCTCTCCCTCATCCGTGCGTCTGCGCGCCTCCACGTGCATGCTCTCCCTGCGCTTAAGTGGCTTTCCAGTTTTCCGCAGACTCAGGTACTGCTGCGGCGTGTGACACGCTGCACAATGCTTCTTTCGGCCCTCGTTCAGCAGCGTGCAGGCGGGACACGTCCACTGAGAGGCGCTCTTGTCCTGCCCTCCTCCAGCTGATGGAGAGGAGACGGAGGTCGAGGTGAAGGCACGCGACTGGGAGTGCGATTGTTTCCGAGAACATGAGGAGCAGCCGGACGGCTCTGAGAATCCGTGTAATTTGGAGGATCCGCAGGCCGTACAGTAACCTGTGCTCGTCGGGTTCCGTAATGTACATTTGGAACACGCCCAGGAGCTAAAATCGGGGCTGGAGGGCGACGCAGGTGTAAACCGCACCGATTCGCCCAGCACATCAATGACATCACCACCCGAGCCTGGCCAAGACCCTCGACATGCATCACAGCGACCCGCAGACGATGAGGGAGGAGCTGACGGAGCTGAACATCCAGGGCACTTCCAAGATGGTGGAGATGTGACAGGAGGGGCGGGGTTGTTAGTCTCCTCCTCCTCCAGCACACTGAGGCGCTTGACTGGGTAATTGTCAGAGGGCGGAAGGGGCTTGGATTTGGTGGGTGGGCAGGTAGAGGGGGATGTGGCCGAAGAGGCTGTGTTTGGGGGGCGCCCAGGGGGCGGGACTTCTCTTCGGCTACGAGGCACAGGATTATTCTGAAGAGAGGACAAAGAAGGAGGCAGAAATGGGACAGGATTGGTTGGGGGAGATGGGGTCTCAGAAGGCGCCTGGGGTGGAGAATCTTCAGTTAGATCAATGAGAAGAGGTGCGGATGCCCCTGCAGTCTGTGTGGGAAACCCCGCAACGGGCGTATGTACTTCAGGTACCACCAGCGCCTCGGGAGGAATCTTCGGCAAGGAGAGTTTACGCGGACCACCGCAAGCTGAGCACGACATAGCCACTGCCGTGTTTACCAATGTACAGCGAGGACACGCCCACTCTAAGGACCCCTCTCCGCCCACAGACACCTCTCCATTAGGCTCTGAACCCCGAGACTCCCCATTGGCTACTTGACCTCTGGCTTCTGGGCTGGAAACAGGTTCTACAGGAGTGAGTGAGGGCTGCTTAGGTGGACGGGGTCCATTGGGAGTCACTGGAGTGGCTCCGCAGACGGAACACAACCCTAATCCATGGTGATTGGTCAGTGTACAGCGGGGGCAGGACCAGCGTGGCTCCTCAGCACTGCTGAGACGCAGAATGTGGTTCAAATCCGGCTTCTGTCGAGGAGCTTCACAAATGGAGCAGCGCAAAGAACCACTGGAGTTCAAAAACGTACAGCGTCCACATGACCAATCAGAATTCCTCACGACTGCTGCCATCGAACCCGGAGAATGAGAATGACTGCAAGAGAGAGACAGAACTATTAGTTTTCACTACTAATAAAAAAGACTATAAAAAAACTACTGTACTACTATAAAAAACAAATGACAGCAGAACAGAAGTGTTGCTGTTTTATTGCCAGGCTAATTTAAACATATCGTTGAAAAATAATTTTAGCAAGAATATCATATTAATACCATATTTATTGAACATATTACATGGCAGATTAAAGATTAACAAGAAAATATTTAATACACACTAGCAAACATGATATTTGGCAAACATGAACATCCTTTTAAAACGTTGCTTTACATGCTGCTGGTCTTTGGCTCAGTTCACTGTGAACATGGCGGGACGTTTGGCCCAGTGACACTAACAAATATCACACACAAGCAGTAAGACACTGAGTACTGTGAGTCACAGTCATTAACACTGCTCATACAGATCCTGATCACATCCCACTGCACACTGTGTGTGTGTGTGTGCGTGTGTGCGCGCTATACAACTGACCCCGCAGAAGGTAGTAAGTGTGAGCTAGTGATTTTTTAAGTGTACTGTGTGCATGGCTGTGCTCTGTGGAGGACCTGTGTGTGTGCTGGGTGTGTTCTGTGACCCAATAACGCGACCAGAAATGAGAAAATCACAAAACTGCATGTGATACAACAACATTCCATTAGCATAGTGATGTTGGTTGCAGGCTATCTGAATGTGCAGAAACAGGTTGAGCAGAATTTATTTAAAAGAGCCACTTCTGAGTCATATGAGGACAAAACAATGAGTTGAGAAAACGTTTTCATTACGTAAGCCAACGGTGTTGTGAAACAATACGGTGTTGTGTAAATTATATTGTACACTGATCTTTAAACATGACTCAACTTTCACATTTTGTTCTGACATAAATGACATTCATCTATAAAGAAAGTGTAAATTTACAATCAGATATAAGAAAATCACTACAGGAAGTTGCTGCATGAGTTCAGACCAACATCATGTGTGTCGTATGATATCTGAGAGAAGCGTGCGTCTCTCTGTACATTACAGAAAGAGTTTACGCTGAATTGTGATTGGTGGAGGTGATAGGAGGCTGTTGCTATGGAAATAAATCCATAAAGAGGGCAACAGCTCTGAACATCAGGATAATGACACAAATACAGCAATGATGGAGGAGGTAATAACCAAAACTCAAAACCCCCAACCACTGTGTAAATTAAATACCAGAGGAACAACACTGCACACGTTTATATATTACACACACAGTCACATTCTCTACAGCCCAAACTGACATCACCAGTCCAAATTACAACACAGGAGAACACGGTCTATTCATTTAAAGAAGTTACTGATGAACTAACTGATGTTACCACACAAACATCTGTGGATCACTGAAGTTCTTGCACTGCTTAGCTTTTGTAACAGGAGATGAAGAGGATTTATCAGGAAGACAAATTCATCTGTGTCTTGTTTCTCCGAGTGAGCTCCAGCTGAGAGAGTCACTGTAAACAGGCTGTCTGAGCGCTCACTGAACCTCACCTCTGAGCGCTCACTGAACCTCACGTCTGGCTGCTGTTGCGGGTGTTTGAGGTCGCTGACAGGCGGTTGTTTCACCGCACAACAGCAGCATTTAGCAGATGGTGCTGTAATAACTGACGCATCACCAGGCCTGTCAGCCAAACTGCTCTTTTCTTTAAATGGATGGTGTACAGAAGCTGTATTAACCTCTGCCTGATTTCATTTATCCTGCAAGTCGACTGTTAACCTTCATCACCGCGACAACAGTCAGAAAGTTAATAAATGACCAGAATCAAAAGTAACCAAAATTTCTACTTCTGTTTAAAGGCACAAAACATTTACACACAAATGTACAGATAAATGTGTTGTACTACTAAAACAATGACTGTATGTGCCATTTTAATATTAAGAAAAAAGTTGATTTCCTTTCTTTCAACCCAGTTTTCCTAATTAAAAAACAACCAAATGAATAAATGTCTGTTCTTCTCGGGTCATAATGTTTTATAAACTACAAACCCTAAACACACTGACTAGTAATGCGCTGTTTTAAAAAATAAACATTTATGAATATATTATAACCCAAAACAACACTTCCCAGCCTCCCTGCTGATCTGAGATCTGATCTCAGGTCATCCTCAAACAATGGACACAAATAGCCAAACCTCTGATGCAAATCTCTTAGCACACCTGTGGTTTTAATAAAAATACACACTTTATATGTGAACTGATAAAAACTACTTTAGCACCATCATCAGAGTGCAGGTTAAAACACATCATAAAGATCCAGCTCAGACATACCTGCCTCAACATGTCCCACAAATATGATAGGAGAACAGAAGAGAACATCTCTCTCTCTCACACACACACACACACACACACACACCTCTGTTCACTGGGTGTCCCGGCATACAGCGTTAGAGGAAAAATCCTTCAGTAAAATAAATGCCTTCAGTCAGAGTGACTGTAATACCATCTGCTATATCTGCCCATCTGCGTATCACACACACATTCGTAATCTGTCAAGAAGTTATACACTCGACTGACACACACGTTTGAGTTATACACTCGACTGACACACACGTTTGAGTTATACACTCGACTGACACACACGTTTGAGTTATACACTCGACTGACACACGTTTGAGTTATACACTCGATTAACACACATAGATTCTCTGACAGACATGATCCTAATACAGTTCATAACTGAACCAATGACCCAGAATTCAAACAAAGGCTTGTGTGTAGATATTTATGGGTCCTACCTCTGTCCTACTTTAAAGAGACAGTTCACCAGAAAATGATAATTCAGCCATCATTTACTCACCCTCAACCTGCATGACTCTGTGGAACACAAAAGATGTTTTGGAGAATGCATGGAAAAGAGAACAATCTTCTAAACATCTTCTGCATTTCCAAGAATAAGGGTCATGTGGGTCACGGGGGCAAGTGATCGAACCTTTGAAAATGATGGGGTGCTGTAACGTTACCTGCGTTCTCTGTGTGGAACAGGCTGCTGCTGCTGCTGCTGCTGCTGGCGTGTGATAAAAGTGGTTCCCCACACCGGACTGCTGTGGCTGGTTCTGAGCCAGCCCATCGGAGCGGCCGGGGGAAACGCAGAACTGCCGAACCCGTGATCTGACTCTCTGTCTGTGGTCAGAGACGACGCGGAACTCCCCATTGCCACGACAACATGCGACTCTGAAATGCACACGCAGTGCCTCTCTCGTTGCTTTTCATAAACACACACAAGAAAGGTCAAGCGTTCTCAACCTCAGTCATCATTGTTTTCGTGCAGTGAGTCACAGATGTTTTAGACGGAGGCCAACAGGATCTGTTGGTGACTGACACGGCTCACACAAAGACTGCATGCGACAAAGTCCGGCTGTTCGCCTAAAACACTTGCAAGGTCCACTGGTGCCTTGTCTCAAGGGCTGCGAGGGCCTCGGCCCTTCAGCTCAACTCAAGTCTCTGTGGGCTTCAGGTGAAGTTTAACCTGCTGTAATTTCACCTGAGAGAGAGGATGAAACTTCAGTAATGGCTGCACAACACATTACTGAACCGCTAGAGACAGAAACACACAGCTGACGGGTTCAGGAGGATTTCAAAGCTGTAACAGTCAGTAATAAAGTTTCCAGCCTCCATTACAACACTGCGTCCTGGCTTGTTTTCTCTGCATCTGCTGGAGTCACGGCGCAGTCGCTCTGATCATGCTCGCAGTCTCTCTCTCTCTCTCTCTCTCTCTCTCTCGGTGTGGCTCATCTTTCCGCAGCTGTCACTGGGATTACGATGCGTCACATTTCATGGGGCCTGCAGAAGCAAATATTGCTTTCATCGCTGGCAAACATCAGCAGTTCAGAGAGAAGCACATGAGAGGAGCTCCTAACAATCACAAATGTTCATAAACAGGCCAAAGAAAATCTCTGTAAAATGATGTTAAACGGCACACAGGCTTGTAAAAGTGTACGGAGGTGAGAAGCACAGCTATACAAGTTCAGGCTAATACCAACAGTATCATTATTTTTACATTACAGCTATTAACTGATATTATTGATCATATAGTGAATCTACAGAACTGTGACTAAAAAACTGCATACAGACTTTACAATTAGGCATTGCATTTTTTTCAATGTACAGTAAAAACCACACTTTGCTTTCAGACCTGTCCCTGTACACAACTTTAAATTGAAATATATCTTCCAGTATTGATCTAATCAGATCAGTGCTACCTCCAAAAACAACTTTAACAACATTAGTCACGAATATAACAGGCAACCCTACAAAGTGTACAATTATAGTGCAGAAAATGAAAGCTAATGGGGTGTAGTCAACAACAGAGTGAGACAAACCCTGTGTGTGTGTCTCAGCGGCTGTGTGTGTGTGTGTGTGTGTGTCTCCAGGGATCCTCCAGCCTCTGATAGACTCAGATGACACAAATATGCTTCTTCTGTGTGGTTCTGACCCAATGCAGACGCTCAGAGGGTCAGTCTGCGGTGCTGCAGTCACTGTTCTCCTGCACGTGCAGATCCAGTGTCTCACAGCTGCTCATCCGCGTCTCATCTAAAGCTCCTGCAGATGTTTAGAACGTATCAGCGCTGGCTGTGATCGTCTCTTCAGACACCAGAGTATCATGTTTGACACTTAGATGGAGACGATGAATATTTAACGGTAAAGAGAGGCTCTGATGAGGTGGAGTGGTCTCGGGCCGCTAGATCCCGGGCCCGATGAGGACTTGAGCGCTCCGGTTCCGCCGTGACGCTGTTAATCCCGGTCCGATCGGTTTGGTGCGCGTCCTATAAGCGGTCCCGGGCAAAAAACATGCTAACGCATGAGATAGATCGATTCCTGATGCTGAGTATCTCTTGTCCGGTAACGTCGGGCGGTGTGGTTCCGTGTGCCGGTGTTTTTCTCCGGTCACTCATCGTTCTGCCGGACCGGATGATGCTGCTGCGCTCCGGGAGAATCAAGACGCATGAACTCCAGCTGTGTTTCCATGGATCTCTTCAGGGGCTCGTGATGACAGCACGCATGCGTCTGCAGCGCAGTGTTTTGCACTGATATATGCACGCATGTGTTGCAGTTGTTTCTTCTGCTCTTCTTCTGTCTGTTTCTCTCTGCACGCGCAGATGCGCCGATGACCGAGTCAACAGTGCGCATGCGCAGACTCAAGGCTCAACCTCTGCTGAAGAACAGCGCGTTCACACACACAAAAAAAATCAACGAAATAAACAAACATTACAAAAAGCGTTACGAAATAAAATATGTTTTACTTTATAATTGTCACTCTCGTTGATGATTCTCACTGTTCTAGTACTATAAAAACAATCATATCCGGACACCGTTTAATGTTTTTTAGATTTAGATTTAGTCATTTAGCTGACGCTTTTATCCAAAGCGACTTACAAATGAGGACAAGGAAGCAACTTCAATCACAATAAGAGGCAAAAATTAATAAGTGCTATAGACAGGTGTCAGGTATTTCAACACAGTATGAGAAGGATTTTTTTTAAGAATTAGAAGTAGGGGTGTGTTAGTTAAAACCAGCATAAATTAAACTCAGTACAAACAACAAAACGATGTATAAATACCATTTAAACATGATGGCGTTACAGTAATAGAAGTTGGGGTGACATTACCGCACTCACTCTTGTGTTTCTAAGATCTTCTGTTTTTATAAGCACCTCAGATGAAACTGTACTGCGCTCTGTACAGACGCTGACTGACAACACAGTGAACCCAATCCATACAACACAACATGATGAAGCTGCTTCAGCGTGATATTATCATATTCCTGATGCTTACAGAAAGCCCAGTAAGACCCCAGAACACCTCAACACTTCTGCACACACAAACAGCACTGGAGTCTGAGTGCTGGAGAATCTTCCACACAACACTTTCTGTTTGACTCATCATCAGTCAGCAGAGCAGGTGCTCACCGCAGCCACGTCACGGGCCCAGTTCCCAGGAAATGCACATACTGGTGTAATGTACAGCCTAAGTGCATGTTAATCTGCTTTAGAGAAAAGTGTCTGATCAATGCTGAATGTAAATGAAAGCTTGAGTTCTTCTACATTGCTGTAATTCAGCCCTGCGGTTCTGCAAACATCATCAGCTGCTTCATGAGAAACTGCTGTTGTTCCTCATTTGTACATCACTTTTAATTAAAGCCGCTGATAAATGACTTCATCTCATTTTCAATGTAAATGATGTGGGCTGGTGAAGCAGACAGACTGAGCTAGAATCTGAGAGAGTCATTTAATCTAAGATTATTCTACAGGACTGTGATGAACACAGACATGCTTGAGATCAGAAGAGAATCTGCTGATAGAACATTTAATAACACATTATTTAAACATTTAAAGACAGACCGTATCTGTGGCTGTAGACGGATCTGAACACTTCAGTCAAACTGAACACACACACACACAGTCACAAGATGGTGTGTATTAAACACTACAGCTACACACTCTTACAGACACTAAGAAGACAAAGAAACAACACCATAAATTACTAGAATTCACAAACATTTTATAGTCAGTGAACTGCTAAAGGATTTGTTCCAATGTCAGCTCCACACTGAAGTGAATGCCGATATATTATGGCTGTTGTCAGAGAGGGACAATCTGGCCCTGTTACATGGTCCCGTGAATTTAAGAAAAAGTCTGATTAAATATGCATTAAAGCAATCATAATCAAAAACATATCCATAACACAAAACTAATCCAGTAATCTAGTCAGACACAAGAAGTCTCAGATCAGACTCAGATCAGACTCAGATCAGACTCAGATCAGACTCAGATCAGACTCAGATCAGACTCAGATCAGACTCAGATCAGACTCAGATCAGACTCAGACTCAGATAACGCTAGATAAAACAACGACAACCTTAAGCTAGTAACGTATTGAATCCATAACAGAGGCCATTATGTACCGACAACAACACACAATCTGTACACATATACAAAGCATTGCATGACACTGACAACTGCTGCAGACACACATAGGAGTGATATACACACAGAAGTCTAGAGATCAGTTGGTGAATAATTAATGTTTCTATTACTCATAACGATGCGCATGCGATAATGATTAAGATTACAGATCACAGTTCAGCTCATCAGAAATATCACATCTCAAAATTCACTTCCTACTTCAGGAGAATCGACTCAAACACTAAACCTGGGTTAATAGCGTCATTAAACCTGTGTTAAACCACTATTAAACCAGGTCTCTATGAAACTCAGGCGGCTCTTTTAACACACAATGACATAAAGCTGTGTTGTATTACTTTGCCAAACAACTTCATAAGAAGCGAGACATGTTACATTAGATGTCACTGTATCTTCAATTAAAGAGACAGGCGACAAAAACACAGATCATAATAAACACATCTCGATCAAATAACCTACAGCTGGACACACATCATGTTTGTTATTTGTCACGATCTATTTAATCTTAGAGTTTAGAAACACGGTCTTACTGGGGAAGCACAGGCAGATCTCTGGTGAACTGGTGCTCTTCCTTGATTTGTCCGTTTAACTTTCCTTCTGGGGTCCAAATAAGCGACGTGTTGCCAAATGTCCTCCGAAATAGTTTCATAAAGACACGTCTTCACTTTCGTTGTGCCCTTTTCTCCGTCGATCCATGCTTGTGTGTGGATGAGTTCACGTGTAAGTTAGGTCGGTCGGTCTGGATCTACTGAATTAATCTCGCTGGGTTTCTCATGCTCTCTATAGAAATAATCGCAGTGGAACAGATCGCAGCGCAATCTCCGTAAATCCACCAATGGACACTGCGCTCCTCAGGTCAGTAATGCGTAACCGCGTCCAGAATACGGATTTCAGAAGCCCGTTTCCCAAAATGCTTTGTGTGTGTGTGTGTGTTTAAGAGCAACTGGCTAAAACTGTTTCCTAGGAAACAAACCTACATTCCTGCAGGTGGCGCTCGGTGGCCCAGAAAGGCAAAGCTTTTATTGGGCCTCATTCATATCTCATGATGTCTGTTAAGTTACTCGAAAGAGTTTTTAAGATACAAATATAACACTTGTTTAAATCAATTAAATCGTATTATCAGTAACTAATAAAAATGAAAATCATCTACTAAATCTCTATAAAATTTATCTTTAAAGCACTAATCAGAAACCACTGTGGTTGGTCGGCCCTGATTGGCGCTGAGAAAAGTTACACCCCGTAACGTCGCTCTCTTCGCGCTGCTCTCTCAAAACACTTAAATACAGAGTGTGAATCTTCAAATGTAAATTAAATATAAACACAGTGAATAAAATACACACTGAAAACTTAAAGTATAATTAGCGTTTCAACCCCTCGATCCGGACCAACTGAAGACAACCACTAAGCTCCGCTCATCTGATGAATCCTCGCTTCACGCTTGTGTCCATTCTAGCTACTACATTTCTATCACAACTTTCTGATGTGGTAAATTTAGTCATCAACAAATAGTACCAAAACCGAAACTGAAACATCCCAAACTGACCAAAAAGAAAGAGTAAACGAAATATTTCATACATATTTTTCAACCGCTGATATGAAAACTATTTTTATTTTTCTGTCACCCTAAAAGTTAGTTTTCATATATGATGTCATATCATAAATTCTTTGACACCGCTCTGAATTACTACTGATAAATTTTCCGTGTCATTAGCGTTATAGTTTTAGCAGAACTGTGACGGGATCTATTGACATCTGCAGGAGAAACTATAGTACTGCGGGTAATGAAACCAGCCTTTGATAAAATGGTCCAAATGCCCCATCTAGTGGCCAGGAGTCCTGTTCTTATTTGTTTTAAATTTAATTTCAAAATCATCTTATATTATGTTACTACTAATCAGAATAATACCAGAATTTGGTTTTAATTCATGCGCTGATACTCTAATAATTGACTACATTTAGAGATCAGTATTTGATCTCAGTGTTGTTCCTGCATGCTTTGTCCCCCAGAGTGTTTCTGAAGTGTTTAGTGTTTGTAAACAGCTCTATAAGGGAGATGATGTCTGTCACTCCACGACCACTACATGAAGAGTGTGTAGAGAAACATTAAGTGTTCTCCTCTCCGATATCTCAGTCATAAACAGTACTGAAGACTGTATGTATAACAGAATGTAAACGGAATTAATCCTGGTACTAATTAATCCAGTGCATGTGGAACATTGTCATGTAGTTATTTACTGCTTCACTCATTTGTGATGCTTTTATCCATTACAGTGATTCTGTCACAGGTACAACACTGACCCTCATGTTCTGACATTTATCAGCCTCATGTTCTGCTGTCATTCCTGATCAGTTTTACACTATTTATTGAACAATTCAAAAAAGGTTAATAATGGATAATTAAATGTTATTGGTTAAAAGTTTAATAATGGTTAATTAAATGTTATTGGTTAAAAGGTTAATAACTGCTGATATCTATATGGTCAGTAGTATATTGTATGTCTCCACACCATACTGGAATCAAAGACCAACAACCCCAAAATATTGCAGCCTTTGGTGAACAGTTATCAAACCCCCCCCTTCAAAGTAAAAGAGTATTCAGTCTGTTAGTGAAACTCTCCTTCAGTTTGCATCTGACATGCTGATGGAAAATAATTTCTTACAATTAATTAAAAAACAATAAAAGGGTAAAACAAGAGGTGTAAAGAAAGACACAAAAATGTATTCACATTTCACTTCTTTTGTGGATGCAAGCCAGATGCTTCTGTTTCTGGTGCTGTTTTGATTTATATTAATCAATTAAGCAGATGCTTTTATTCAAAGCAACTCATAAATGAGGAAAAACTTCAGTAATTCCTCACAAGTGCCTCAATCAGAACTACAGAACCAATAGTATACCAGAAGCTACAATACTAATGAAAATGCAGCTACAGAAACACAAACAATATTTGATTAACATCTCAAGTTTGAAATAGAGAAAAAACACTAGAAAAGCAGATGTAAGACTATACCCATAGAAATCTGTCACATATATTTTAGTTTATTTGGTTTTGTGTTGATCAAGGCCATGTATAGATGTTTAACACATCTGACACACATCTTAAAAATTTATTTATTTTTTCAACATTTCAAGTAATCAGAAGCACTCTTAACTGAAGGACCATGCATATCTCAAAAGGACCAGTCTTAAAATGATGAGAATTAAAAACACTTAATCTGGATTAGCTTGTTCTCTCGAACATGCCTACAGAAACCCGCCGGGACGTGAGGCATTCAGGAGCCAAAGAGACGCATGATTCATGAATAAAACAGACAAAACCACAGAAATAAGTGGGCAGAACAGTATGTAACATGACCAAGTAAACAATGAGCGGAGATTAAAGACCAGAAGTCTATAACAGTTGTCTCAGTGTAATTATTCAGGTGTAAGTTATTGCTCAGACATCTGTTTCTATGTTTTTTATATATCTATATTACTGTCTATTAGTTAACTACCATACATTAAGATTAGTTAAAGTGCACTGACAATTAACAATACTCACCCATGAATGCAATTCATCACTGAGACCGCTGCGCTAACAGCGCGCGCGCACGTCACGTGACTCCTGCGTCTCTCCCAGTCAATCACGGTAGAGATTACTGGAGAAAGTCTATACTGGTTTTACACTGATTTCATGCCTCAGAAACAAATCTGAAGATTTATTACATGTGAGGTGTTGACACGTTCAGTGTACTCAAAACTGGAGTGATCTTTCTGGAGGAGCAGCGCTGTGTGTCTGACAGAAAACGCTGTCTGATGCGCTGATGTTGTCTTAGTAGTGAGCTCTGAAAGTCTGCAGATATAACCTGCTAACGAGTGGACGGTGATGTAAAGAGACCGGCAGGTGTTTTTATCGATGGAAAACCGAAGATTATCGAAGAACTCTCAATGAAAGCGACGCCGGAGGAGTTTGAGCACTTTTGGAGAAAGTTGGAGCGCAACTCTTTGTGTTGCAGGTACAGTGTGTGTGTGTGTGTGTGTGTGTGTGTGTGTGTGTGTGTGTGTGGTATACAGTAAGCTCTCTGTGTTTTCTCAGCTTTGACGTGTAATTAAACAGAGGATGGTTTAGTAAAGTTAATCTTTGGTTTACCTCAGCGGTTTGGTTTTGCCCGCTCTCGGTCTGCTGTTGTCATGACGATCAGATGTCGCGTTGAGTCACTGTTACAAACTAACC
>JAZGTJ010013363.1:0-15054 GCA_036877575.1 Botia almorhae
ACCCAGCCTTGACTTCCTTTCAGACACAGATTTCTGTTATTAAGATGAGTGAACTGAAAGACTGTCCCCCTCTGAAGTACTATGACTTTAAACCTGTGGACCACTTGAAAGTGTGTCCACGCTACACTGCAGTGCTCAGCCGATCTGAGGATGATGGCATTGGCATTGAGGAGCTTGACACACTTCAGCTTGAGCTGGAAACGCTTCTTTCCTCTGCCAGCCGACGTCTCAGAGCGCTGGAAGAACAGAGACAGGTGAAAAGGTTTTGGTCTCCGTTGGTTGTCTTTGTTTCTCCTATTCACTCATGTGACTAAAGGTTTTATTTTAACTCTCTAAAACAGATCCTTACAGACTGGCAAGACAAAAAAGGGGACAAAAGGTTCGTAAAATTGGGAAAAGATACAGATGTTTCAGCCTCGTCTCGCCATTCCAAGCCAAAGAAACAGAAGCTTGATGGAAAAGGTAGTCATGGTCCAGGGCCTGGTCCAGGTAGACCGAAGTCGAAGAACATACCAACCAAGGTTCAGGACTTTGAATTTGAAGTGGACCCGCAAGATATACCCCGCAATCCCAAAAATGATGCTCCTAACAGGTTAGATGGAATAGATCTTTTTTTAGGCGCAGTGCATAATATATGTTTATATAGAATACATTGGCAATATATTAATATATGTATATAGCAGTATATATAAAAGCCACACAAAGCCAAGATGTTAATTCGGATGCAGTTATTCAGTTACCCATATCTAAAAACAGATTTTTTTCACAGTACTACTTACTAAAAGATTGCCAGGGCCTTAGCAGCAATGTTAGTGGTCATTTATTACTATTTGTGTGTGTGTGTTAAACTGTGTTAAAGATTCTGGGCCTCAGTGGAGCCCTACTGTGCTGACATCACAAATGAAGAGATCAGAGTTCTTGAAGAGTTACTCAAACCACCCGAGGATGAAGCCGAATATTACAAGGTAAAGATCCTAACCACACATTTATATAGACAGATTTTGTAATAGAAATGCATGCTTAATGGCTTTTGCTGTTTACTTGTAACTGTGAGGTTATTTTATATTGTTGCCTTGCAGATCCCAGCATTGGGAAAGCACTACTCCCAGCGCTGGGCTCAAGAGGACCTGTTAGAAGAGCAGAGAGAGGGAGCGAGAGCTAACGACAAGAAGAAAAACATGATGGGTCCACTTTCTGAACTGGATGCCAAAGGTAAAATTAGTATCTTGATTTCTGTTGTAACACTATAGTGTGTTTGGTATTTATCCTGTATGTTTGTTTTGGATTTATGTAGATGTAGATGCCCTCTTGAAGAAGTCAGAGTCACAGCATGAGCCACCAGAAGACGGCTGTCCCTTTGGTCCTCTTACACAGCGACTTTTACAAGCACTGGTTGAGGTCAGTGAGTTATGTTAAAATTGTTAAGTTAAGCATTTTGTAACAGCTCTACATATAGCACTGTAGTAAGCAACATATTCATATTCATCCCGTAATTCATAAATTGAATGGATGTTTTTAAAAAGGCTGCACTTTATTGTAAAAACCTTATTTGTCTTCTTTTATTTTGAACTATGTATATAGCAAACTCTTACCATGAAAATGACCTTTGGAGCTAATATGGAAAAAAGAATCACCATATTTCATACTTTTTGATGCATGTAGGAAAATATCATATCCCCTATGGAGGATTCTCCCATTCCAGACATTCCAGGGAAAGATGATGGGGCTGGCACATCACCTCGTAGCCAGGGAAAAGCCTTCAGGTACATTTTTTATTTCACATGTTATTTTCACAAAGGTGCATCAGCATAAGTGAAACATGTTTACTTATTGTTTTTGTAATACTGTGCCTTGACAATCGATGCAGATTAACTCCAGTAATGTATATTAAGAAATGTGTATTTATAACTCTCGCATTTGTTGCTCTTTTTCACAGTGTACCTCACACACGCTCTCTGGAGGCTCGTATAAGAGAGGAGCTGGTGTCTCAGGGGTTACTGGACTCTGATGAGAGGCAGGGTGTCGGGGGCGAGTCTGAAGACGAGGTACTGGCTGAACTTCAGAAAAGACAGGCTGAACTAAAAGCGCTGACAGCCCACAACCGTGCCCGCAAGCAAGAGCTGCTCAAGTAAGTCTCCTTCGAAAATTCACATAAAGACCTTTGTCACTACGCAATAAAGTCCAGCATATGAAAAGAAACCTGCAATCTTGCAACCCTTTCAAGATTTAGAGTGATGTAGATGTGAATTTTAGGTAGTAATGTCTTTTGGTCATTACCAGGATTAATGTGACCTTTCACTTTAACCTTTGTTCATATAGACTGGCGCGAGAAGAGATGCGAAAACAAGAGCTTCGCCAGCGGGTTCGAGTGGCTGATAATGAGGTCATGGAGGCCTTCCGCCGCATCATGGCAGCCAGGCAAAAGAAACGTACACCAACGAAAAAAGAAAAAGATCAGGCTTGGAAAGCTCTAAAAGAGAGAGAAAGTATTCTCAAACTCTTAGATGGATAAATGTACGACCGGCAGCTCTTCTGTGTGATATGTTTGTATGATTATTGGCTATGGACCAGGTTATATAGACAACTTTAAATAGTTTTGCACCCAGGCTAAACTGAGAGATGGTTTAAAAATTCACATTTCTTCATACTGTGAGAAGCTTTAAAACCATGTCTGAGAATATTTTGTATAATATTCATATTTTGACCGCCTTTGATTCAGAATAAGATCTAATAACTGTAACTAAATAAAGTTATTTGACACTAAGGGTTTAAAGTGCCAATTATGTAAACTATGGACCTTTTACAAGGTTTACATTTTTTTTTATTTCTGTACAGTTCTAAATGAACTTTAGACTTTATTACCATAAAGGACTGATATTGCTAAAGCTGTTATAATAATGTGGACATGTTGAGTTTTATATGGTTGAAAATTAACCATGTTTTGTTACTGTGAGTATGGTTGTTTGTATCTTATACTTTCGTAACTTCTAAACCTTGATCTTGCTGTTGCATGTACGTGTAAAAATAAAAACAAAACAAAAAAAATTATTGCATAGTGGTGTCAATTCTAAGCACCGATTTAAACTGTTGTAAAAGGCTTTACAAATAGAGGGCGCTGTTATATATTTACACACATGTTCAGTAAACATTAGCACCGTTCTTCTGCGCTCCTTCGTTCCACTAAATAACAAGAGCTTCTAGGTAAGAGCCTTTTACTTCAAACTTACACTTTATATTTCTCTGCATACTGTATGTCGTGTTTGCAAGTTTATAAAGATAATTAATTGACTGGGAGCATAAACCGCTACATGCAACTAGCAGTATAGCTACTGCACCTGCGAAATAACCTATGAAATTCTGCGGTAAAATTAAAGAGTTAAGTTAATTTTAGTAGTGCTTCTTAAATTGGATAGTTTAGACAGTTTAAGCCGCTGCACTTTTAATAAACGTTTGTGTTGAACTCACGCAGTTTTGGCGCGCCTGGCAGAATGTGCGGGAGAACTGCCTGCACGCTCGCGGCGGAAGAGCTCAGTCGCGCTTCCCGGTATCGAGACCGGAGGGGAGAGCGACACCGACCCCGTTGGAAGGATGGAGACAGTGACAAATACAGACCGTCATACAATAAAAGTCCTCAGTCCTTCAGCCCCGTCCTGCTGTCCAGAAGACACTTCAACAAGGCATGGAGTTGTAAAACGTGTATGCATAACTTTTGACGTTGAACAAACGTTTAATTAACGTTTTCCACAGGACGCCCCTTTTGACGAGTGTGTATTGGCGGCTATGCGCTGGGGTCTCGTCCCGGCGTGGTTCAAGGAAAATGATCCCAACAAAATGCAGTACAGCACCTCAAATTGCCGCAGTGAGAGTCTTCTAGAAAAAAAGTCCTACAAGGTACATAAGATGCAATCCGTCATTGAACATTAACGGAAATTGATTTTTTTCTAGACTGTATATTGTGTCTATAATGTGATTTTGGCCTGCATTTACAAAGCAGCAGAATAAGTTGTCAGTTCTGTGATGTATTTCTGTTGTCACTGACATTGCGTTACCTATTTATACAAACTGATTCTTTTTGCTGTAGTGTGTACAGGACCGTTTAAGAGTCGCATCTTTTTGTAATATGGTGGTCAATCCCAGTCACTGACTGTGTAAATGTAGCAATAGTGTTCAAACTATCTGTTTCACAGGATCCTCTTCTGAAAGGACAACGCTGTGTTATTCTAGCTGATGGCTTCTATGAATGGCGGCGACAGGAGAAAGAAAAGCAGCCCTTCTTTATTTATTTCCCACAAAGCCAAGGAGGACAAGTGCCCAGTCAACAAAGTGCAAAAGAGGAGATTTCTCAAAGTCTGACCCAAAGAGAGGTTGACCAATATGTGACATTTTGGTTTGCTGAGAATTGCATTTGTTCAGCCATTGCAGTCTTGCTTCTTTTCCCTTCATTAATCCCACATCTGGCTACAGAGTGATCAGGAAGATTTTGATTGGACGGGCTGGCGTCTGCTGACAATAGCTGGACTTTTTGACTGCTGGACTCCTCCTGGTGGTGGAGAGGCTCTGTACACATACACAGTTATCACTGTAGATGCCTCACCAAACCTTCAAAGCATCCATGACAGGTTCAGAACACAAATATGATAATCATGTTATTTACATTGCATCAGTTTCATTAGCTTCTCATACAGTGAGTCAGATGTTGGCTGTGTTTGGTGTTATCTGACAGGATGCCTGCTGTGCTGGATGGAGAGGAAGAGGTAAGACGGTGGTTGGACTTTGGAGAGGTAAAGTCACTGGAAGCAATAAAATTACTTCAGGCAAAGTCCTCCTTGACCTTTCACCCCGTTTCATCATTGGTCAACAACTCCCGCAACAACTCCCCAGAGTGTCTTCAGCCTGTTGATCCCACAATTAAGAAGGTAAAGAAACCCAGGGCTGAGGCAGCAGGGGTTAGCAAGAGGTCCACAGGCACATCTTTATATAGCATGACATTTGTAAAAATGCACAACACTAGACATACCAAATGATCCCCACACCTTGTGCATTGTTCCACCTCTATGTAAAAGTGTTCATATGATCACAGACCATAGATTTTACACTCTAAATAAAGCAATCATTTACTTTCACCTGCTTCCCGGCCCAGACCCCTCAGCCTTCAGCCAGCAGTAAAATGATGATGAGCTGGCTGAAAACTGCCTCACCCATTAAGCGGAAGGATCCTGATGAAGATCAGGAAGCTAAAGCACCCGAAGGAACGCATGAAACAAAAAAGCAGACCAAACCACCCGGTCCTCTCCAGCAATGGCTGCTGGGAACTGGTTCCAGCAAGAAACCAAGGTCTTCGTAATAAAAACAAGTGTTAGTGGATTGCTGGTGTCATTTTTTATGTATTTTATGTATCCAAGAGAAGTCAAATGACCAAAACTAGTGACAGATAACTAGTTTAAAGAATTGTTTTCTAAAGATTACCAGCTGGCGGCTGAAATTGCACTTTGATATGCCTTGGAAAATGTTCGAAAAACAACTTTAGTATTTAGATGTCAGTATACTTTTGATGTAGTTCCTTTCTTTCATAATTTTATATATATTTATATAACACTTTTCATGTCGAACATAAATATTGATCACTCCACATAAAATATAATTCTTCTATACAACACAATCTCAAGACCACAGGTAAATATTATCTAAAGCAAACAGGCAGTGTACAAAAGATTTATTCAACAATTTTATTTCCATTATTACTTTGAAATACATTTCTTAATGTATATGTTGTGCATATTTTTGTTTCATTAAACGTCATGAATAATTCAGTTTTACCCCATTGTTGTCTAGTTGTTTATTTGAATATGCAATGCAGATAATAATAATAATTACAATTATAATGAACAAAGAGACAGGAAAAGGTTTGAGTGATACTGAGCACTTAAATATTCTACCATCCTGAGCTACCGGTAGAGTCTGGGCAAGATATGAAAAAACAACAGATAACAGATTGCCCATGCCACTTGTTCATGGCAGACTCGGTCATGCTAACATGAGGGTCGACAATAAAAAAAAAGACAATTAAAAATTTAAATTGTCATAGTAGCATTAATTGTAGTGAGCTAATGATAGAAGCTATAATTTGAACATGTGTAGAGGGACTGGGTGTACAATGAAATAATTGGCTGCAGATCTCGGATGTAGCAGTGAGGGGGCAGTGCTGGGCTCCATTGCTTTAAGACAAAAATGGTAACTCATCCTTGTGATTTGTGAGTTTATGACATTGAAATGCAAATAAAGCATGTGACATTAGCTTTTTGCCAGGCCACCATTTTATTTTAAGCAGAATAAGGAAGCAGTTGAGAATGTCTGGTAGTTCTGGTACGTATAGATTTAATGCTCCGATACACATCCATATTTCAGCCCACATCACACGTATTTCATTTACACTTTGGGACCGGATCATAAAAATTCCCAATAGCCATTCAAGTGTTGTGCAGAGTTTCAGCAGGACTTCTAATGTGATTCTTTAGAACCAATGAGAGGTGTCAGGGTTGCGTACAAAAATGTCTTGATTACTTTGGGAGATTTAGCCTCTTGAGCATGTGGGTGTATGCGTGTACATGGCTGTGAATGCAAACTGTGCAGGATACTGAATGAAAAGAAGTCTGCTTGTCTACAAAGGCCAGTGATTATACAGAGGAAAGAGCGGGGGAGGAGACAAGAAAGAGAGGGTGAGAGAAATAATGCGAGAGGGAGGGAGGGAGTGAGACACCAGGCCAGAGAGGGTGAGGGTGAAACGTTGCGCCCCCGTAGGTTCTCAACAGCTACAAGTCTCTGCCGATGGTTTGGCTCTGTCATTCCGATCTAGTTTGATTGGCTCGGGGAACTCGTTGTACAACTCCACTTCGGTTTCCTGCAAAAATAAAGGTTAGCAAACGTCAGTTAGCATCTGCAACACCATGACATCCAAAAATACCATTTCAGAATATATTATAGAAAAATAAGTTTGTCTAATAAAATGGCAGCTTGGTTGTAGCTTATCAACTGTTAGCTGATCTGCTACATGTGCGCACCTATTTTAGCACGCAGTGCACGTACCTGTTTAAGTGCATTGCGTGCAATGGTCTGGAAAGCCTGCTCTACGTTGATGGCTTCCTTTGCACTGGTCTCAAAGTAAGGGATATTGTTCTTACTCTGGCACCAAGCCTGTGCTCGCTTGGTTGTTACCTGAGGGTGAGAATGTGTGAAAAGAACCACAATTAAAATGCAGAATTCACAGAGATAGCAAGAGTGCTAAGAGTGCTAATGAGCTTGTGAGTCACTGCTGATTATAAATGATTATGAATACAAAATGCATAATTGCTAGAACCAGAATGTGTGAAAACACAATGGAAATAGAATGCTTGCCTTAGTAAACAACACTAATCATTCGTATTACAAAAACAGTTGTATTTAAACAGTTGTAAGTGTGGGCTGGGTCGCAGATCCTGCACTTGTTCGCAGTCTTTTAAGAATATGACACTATCTACTCTGTTCACAATTCTACATGTTTGAACATCTTGTATCTGGTAAACATTAGTTACCACACACTAACTGCTAACACACTTGCCTCCTGCAGCTTTCAAATCTAGTTTACAAGACACTACAATCAAACCAGACACTACAATGACCTGAATGAGCGTAAACCTTTGTAGATATAAGTACACTACACAAATCATATACCCACAGAAGCTGTTACATCACACCACGCACCTGCCTATTCTCCAAATCGATTTTGTTGCCCAGCACCACAAAGGGGAAGTTTTCTGGGTCACGCGGGCTGGCCTGGATGAGAAACTCGTCCCTCCAGCTGTCCAGCGTCTTGAAGGTGTTGGGGGCAGTGACATCGAACACCAGCACACAGCAGTCAGCACCACGGTAAAAAGCCACGCCCAGAGACTGGAATCTTTCTTGACCTGCTGTGTCCCATATCTGAATGAAAATGATACAGGACATTTAAAGTGACTATAGATTAATTTTTTTTGTGTGTACAGCAATTCAATATTTGCACATAAATTCTCTGTCAGATTAAATTGCTCAAAAATATTTACTGTGTCATCTCTTATATTTACATTTTCATAAAATGTATACTTTATGGCAATCATCTCATTAGAGGGATTTTTATAGAACTGCAATAAACTTTTTTTTTGTTTTTATTTTATTCAAATCTGAATAAAATGTTTTGTAAGGAAATAAATCCAACCTAGCCAATAAAATATGCTTCTGAGACTATTTTCATTTTTGGCTAAACTAACTCTTCATGTTGCCAAGCAGGAAATGAAAATGCTTTAGGCGCTTTTATTGTCAGAGCCTTATGTACTTAAAAATATTAGCCTGTAAAAACTTTTACACGGTCTGCAACCATCTGTACCTGCATTGTGACGAGTCGGTCATCGACCATCACTTCTTTTGTCAAGAAATCTGCTCCTATAGTAGCTTTATACTGATTACTGAACTTCTTATTAACATACTGGTTCATCAGAGACGTCTTCCCAACCCTGTTGAGACAAATAGTGAACTCTGTATAATACTCAATTAGAACAGCTCAACAACTGGCAGGTATACATAACTAAGAACACACTGCAGCTCTTTGTAAACGTATGGAAAAAAGCAGAACCTCAAACACAATATAAACGTGATAAAGAGAGAACTGAAACTTTTTTCATTGAGCATTTATCTTCCCCCCACAAACTGTCCCATCGTCACCCTGCTGTGCACCAATTTGCATAACACGTGAAATTGTAAATAACTATTAACTGATTATTTGGATGTTTACTGGACATAACTTTACATGTCCAGACTGTCATATTACTAATATTCTAATGAAGTAAACTGCCTAAACACGTTAACTGCGTTAGTCATAGAGTGTCATAGAGTGTAATAATATCTACCTGGAATTTCTAGAAGCATTCATACATTTCTGTCAACAGTTTACAGCGGAACATTTGGCTCATACAACACAATAGCTCATATGGCAAGACATGTTTTCACTTATGACTCAAAGCCAATGGCTGGTTGTGGGTGCCAATGGGTGTGCGTGTTAATTAGTGTACGCTGTGTAGTGGAATTTGTAATTGTGCCACTTAAAAAAAATACCTTCCTGTTGGTAAACGTAGACAGGTTAACCTGCTTACCAAGTGACAGGGTTTCATGTTTTTTAAAAAGTTGGAGATTCCATAAGCCCCCTGACCCCTAACTACTCTTAATTACATAATAAAACATTAGTACTTATTATTAACATATCTGAGTTACAACAAGACTCCTCTGTTGGTGCATATTTTTAACTACACATTATCAATTACATATCCAGTCAGAAACTGTCAATGGGGAGTGGCATGGGGGGAAGCTCTGTCTCTCATGTAATCCCTAAAGGCAGAAGTAAAATGGCAGCAGCCCTGACCTACATTACAAGGGCACCATGTCGAAATGTGGGAACTCACCCGGAATCTCCAAGGATGATAACCTTAAGAAGAACTTTCTTTCTTGATGTCATAATCACAGCTGGTGGAGAAGGACACAGAGATTTCAACAGCACAGTTGGTACAAAAAAAGGAAGTAAAACCTAAAATTATTTACACTCAGATAGGTTTATTATTTATTTACAGAAGTAAAGCACAAACTTCATCTACACTTCATGCGAAAAGAACATGCACACATTTTATTTCCTTAAGCACACTCTAAAGTGAGTTACAAAAGCCTTTTTGTTTTTACACCCGACCAAACCCATGATTCTGCTCACATTCTCAAATTGGTCATGTGGTGCTGTTACTACTAAAGTCACAAGAAACAAACTCACAACCAATATGCAACACGCCTACTGCCGAATGCGCACAGACTTCCCATTTTGGGACACCGGCTTGTACGCACTGCTGTTTCAATCAATACAGGCCCATCTGCTGAGGTACAGTGTATATGCAGGTCAGGAAATTGAGAGGGAGAACAAAGATCATTACTGAACTCTCCGGGAAGTAAATCAATGGAACGCTTGTACGACAACATTCTAAAAACAAAACCTGAAGGAAGCCTGGTGGTCCTCATCGCAGGGCTCATGACGACATTAAATGAAGAATAGCAAGTTAATCATGTAAACCGCCACTGTGAGAGACTAATATTATCTAAGGAAGGCTGGATATTTACATTTTATGACATCACAATTCAATCATGGCATAGGGTTGACAGAGTTTGATGGTTCTTTGAAGCAATGACATCAAAATGGCCTTGAAGTTGATAAGACTTTTCACATTAAATGAGTGAGTAAATCAAACTCAACTTTTACACAATCACTGTGTTTTTACCTAAATCTCTCAGAACTTTGACACCTGGTTTGGGGCACGTAGGCCTCAGTATGTACAAGCTGATAAAATACAGCTGTATACAAAAGTATAAAGGACTGAAGTCACAGGTTTACACCTAAAGAATGATCTGACTTCTTTAGAATACAATAGATTCAGACTAGTGACAAAATCTGGACGCAAACATCTGGATGGAAAAAAATATATCTGAAGAAACAGCTTCTTTTCTTTACAGAATTTACATAACTAAACAATAAGATATTATGTACAGATAATTTTAATAATTTCTCTATTTCCAGAATGTAACGATTGCTGCTGCTTTCTATGCACTATCCAAGTTTATGGATATATAGGGGTCTGCATTCCCTACACTAGAATATAGTGTGCTGTTACACTAGGAGAGTGTTGAAACATCAACTTTAACAAACTATTTGTAAACACTCTTCTATAGTATGATTATAGATTCAACTGTTTTTAAATAGCAACCATTTGAAACTATACAGATCCATTAATACACCTCAGACCACTCACTTTCCTATAATGCAATGACATGATGCCACAATCAGGCAGATAAAATCAAATGAGGGATAGATTGTGTAATTAGCCTTTCATTTAGCAGCATCAAACATTGGATGGAATATACAACAGGTTAGAATCACACATGCTTTATTAAATAGCAAAACCAGTACAACAATTGTGAACCAGTGAACAATTCATGCAGCACTGAACTACAAGAACAGAATACTCCCTGAAGCAGCAAATACTAAAAAGACAAACAATAACTGTCCCTAACGCTTAACAGGCTTCATCGAGACCTACTGCTGCTGAGAGCTGTAAAAGTGGTCTGAAGAAGTCCTTGACACAGTGCTTTGTTGAGCATGACAGAAAATCACATATCTTAAAATCACAAACCTGGACCGCTTCTAATGTGTCATGAAGTCCTTACAGCAGTGCCTTACACTGTTTATTACACAACCAAGAAGAACAATTATCACTGCTAAAATAAAGGAGTCTATGAAAACAAATAAAAACAGATGAAAATAGTGTGTGTATCCTGGCTAGTCATATAACACATTCCCTCTGAGTACAACCTCAACACATAAAATCAGTATCATGGCTACAAGTGCCTTTATAGTCCATATTCATGACAGGTTAAAACCTTTTGAGTTCACTACTGTAACTAGATTGTATTTCCGGGCATCATGAACACGTGCTTTATGATGCTAGTAGGGAACTACTTGTTAAGGCACAGCCCAACACTGTAACTGCCAGCATATTTACGCCTTCATATTTAATCTGGAACCCATGACACTGGCTAAAGTCGGATCACATGGTACACAGCACTTTCCCTTAGTGAATAAGCACTGTTGACAGCCACCCAGAACACAACAACATAACCATACTGACAAGTGAATGACTCATGTATTAATGTTACAACTGAACTATACAGGAGCTTGGGCTATATTGTCACGAAACGTTTAGGATTTCATATTAAATCCTTTATTTACGATCGATCCTTTCGCAATGCTAGACAACTGCTCAACAGAATGTAAGTATGTTGTAAACATAGGCAGTAATGTGTTTTATGCGCCTGCTGGTTGTGCAATCAGCTGATTTGATACGAAAGACATCAGCGAGATCCACATCCGATTGTCTGCTATTATATTATTCCATTTACATTATAAAACCTCCCCGTATATTTTTGTTATCTCGATACACTGATCTGATGACAACGAAAAAAACCCGTTATAAATGAATATATAAAACAACAACCCTTCGCTTTTGTCAGGCCTGTCAATGGGACTAAAGATTGAACAACATGTTACATTTTTTAATCAGATCGCAATAATGTATAAAGGAAAACCACAATGTAACTCAGTATTACTGTCCCTTTATAGCATAAAAATGAGCTGTCGGCCAGTTAGCTTAGCTTACATCAGTTAGCTTACACAGCAATACTAAAGCCAATCAACTCATCAACATTTGCAAACCAATTTACAAAACGTAACATCATATACGTGATGACTTCATAACTCACCTGGTTTATAAATTCAGGAGATCTAGCGAGTATCAGTCGGTATTTCTACTAAAGTTTTAGCCTGTGAGCTAAAATGCTACCGGGTCCTTTTACAAGACTGATGTTTATGATGCAAAACAAAAAAAATGATTTCAGCCCCTATTGTAGCGAGAGACTGGGTCGCTTCGACTAGTGAAAAGGGTGATTTAATCCGAAATGGGGGATACCGATATGGGTGCTCTCAATACCCCTCTGTTAACTGGCAGATCTTTTCTCTTTCTCTCGCAAGATCTGCTTTAACTTCCTCCAAAACAACCCTGTGATAGCCAGCGATGTCATCACGCCTGTGACGTCATGGCGCAGGCACCCGACACACCCTGCGGGAAGACTCTCCTGTATCAGCATTTTGTTTACCATGGTACTAAACAAGTGTTTGGTTCCAGGGATGAATCTGCACAAAACTAATAAAAGATCAAAACAATTGTGCAATGCTATTTTAAAAGCTAATCAACAGCTCATCGTGAAAGACAAGTGACATGGAATCTGAATACCATAAACGCATTTCCAGTCTCCTCGTGTATCCTTGTTTTGTTAATATGTACCAAAATATGAAATGTGCAACCGTAATATTCGCTATTATTATTGACGTTTTCTTTGAGTCTCCTGATAGAATAATGGCTCCATCTGCAGGACACGTCAAACAAATGTACATGATGGTTTTATCAATCTTTATCAAAGTTTCAAAGAACATTTCTGCACGGAACAAAGGTTACATATTCACATAATTGAGTTATAAAATGCTTCATACATCTTGTGGGATCTTGCTATGACGTGTCTTGCAGTGTTGCAGTCCCCTGTATGTGCCTTATTTGTAAAATACGATTTAAGGAGTTTCTAAGATATTTATACATTTCTTAGTTTTGTATTTTCTTGTTGTGGTGTTGTAAATTTTGAAACGAATGTACAGTAAGTTTTTCGTAACTGATGTCATTCGCAAAGGCCTGCCTTAAACATGCCAGCGCCCTGGGTATACGTGCAGTAGTTGTCGGAGGGTGTCAAATTAAACCCTTCCGTTAGTTACCTGTTCAATGTTGTGTTGAAGACTAAGGGGGAGATATCCTCGCTTACAATATGGATAGACGAGAATTTACAGCCTCCCTTGTGGTATTGTGCCATTTGTGTCAATGCTGTTAATGTGTAATTATTATTTACAAATTTACAATGTTGTGTGCATCTTTCCTGATGCGATAATTGTATCTGAAGGAGCTGCTGTTGTCATAATGTAAAGATTTAGTCCTACTGATTTTTTTATTTAGTTTGGATTACCAAAAAATAGATGTGCCTGTTCTTTTAAAGTTCTGTTTGGTGTTATTTATTATTGCATGTTTTTGCTAACTTTTTAAAATCAATAGAAAAATGAGAAATGATCTCCACATATGATATCTATCACAGAGTTGGCACTTTTAATTGTAGTTCTCATATAGAAAGTGTACATGCAAGTCAATGCAATTCACATTTATTTGCATAGTGCTTTTCACAGTTCATATAATTTAAAAGCTGTTTTACAGGAAATGAATGGCCATTTATTACATTACTAGTGCAAGAAATTCTTTGTTTTTTTTAAATACAATTGGAATACAAGGTTATGAGATGCATTATGTGAATGTTTGGCTAAAGAGATTTGTCTTTTATCTAGATTTGAATTGTGAGAGAGTGTCTGAGCTCCGAACAGTGTCAGGAAGGCTATTCCAGAGTTTAGGAGGCAAATGCAAAAACGCTCTACCTCTTTTAGTGGACTTTTTAGGTTTATTAACAGTTATGTCAATCAAATACATTGTTTCAAATATGGTTTGTCCCAGTCACTCTGAAAAATGAAGTTAATCAAGATAATTCGTAAATAATTTTGAAAAGCTGTGATTTTTATTTGTTTTAGTAGACTGATGTTAGACAGAGTTATCAGTGTATGTGTGAATATAATATATATATATATATATATATATACTGACTGAAATAAACAAACTGAAATGTTTGTCATTATCTTTAAAACTTTGTCATTTAAAAGCATATTATAAAAAGTGTCTTTAATGGGTGACGTTGACTGAACTCCTACAATGGTGTTTTTAAGGCACCTCGGTGATGCCTCAGGAGGTTGGTTGAGTAAATGACAAGAGTACATTTCTAGACATGGGGGGCTACTTTATTGATGCTATATAAAAGTATAATATAAAAGTTCCATATTTTGGTGAGTTTACCATTATTTTAAAATTTGGAAAAAATAGTAATGCATAATAAGTGACTAAATGTTTGACTTGTAATGTATAGTATATGTGTATGTATATACATGTGTGTATTTATATAGCAACTTTCTCTGTCATATATATTATATGTATAGCTCTTAGTATTTATGTCTACGAATTTAATATCCATATGTCAGTCAGCTAGCAGTGGCCTCAAGCAAAGTTGGTTCCAGCTGCAGCATTCTTCATCACCTACGACAGCACCAAGTCCCTCCTTGCTGACTATACTGCTGCACATTTGGCCCCCATCACTCACATGCTGGCTGCTTCACCTCTGAAGTATTGTAGGTTTTCTGTTCTTCTTCCTTTCCTGTTAATGTGTGTTAGCAGGGGCGCCGCTAAGGGGGGGAAAGTTAGGACAATTCTAAGGGCCCACGCCCTTTAGGGGCCCCCAGAGATCTGCTTTATTAGTAATAACACTACT
>JAZGTJ010013364.1:0-15053 GCA_036877575.1 Botia almorhae
AACATTTGATTTGGGAACATGAAGTGGAACTGTCGTAGGAAGCATAATGTTGCAATCTTCATGTGTTTACCTAAAACACCTGCAAACTGTGAAAATTAGAGTTTTCACACTAGCCCGACACGTACGACAAACTCAACACATTCAGTTCCACTCTCTTGCCCCTGCAGGTTCCTGTTCATATTGTGTTATTTGACTCTGAACTATGGTACATTTGTGTCAGCAATGGGAGTCTCATAGTAAGTACTAGCAGCAGCTATCTACCAGTCTAGCAGCTATTGAACCTACAAAAATAGGTTACCACCAAAACACAGTGATAAGTGATGTGCAAAATGTGCAGGTGGACTCAAGTGCGATTTGTCAAGGGCCAAGTTAGGAAAGTCTTTTACGCCAACCAGACAAACTCTAGGGTGGTACCCTTTTACACTGACAATACAGCATACATATAGCATGTTGCAATGTAACAAGACTGGATTTGCTTCTGTCGTAATCAGGGGAGCTGTCTGCACTGCAAGCGGCCAATGAAAGCCTCAAGCACACGTTTGATTGGTCTGTGGTTGGTAAACACTCTGCTTGTGTACAGATTAAACGCTTCCAATGCAGACAGCCTGCTGTCATTATGAGATGCTCCCACTTTTAATTAATGAACCAAAGAAAAAATAAGCAGACCATCAAAACAAAGCTCTCATTTTCCGTTTTAAACTGTCTTTGTAGAAACATTGCAGAGGCGCTGGTCAGTAAAGGTCTTGCCACAGTCATCAGGTATCGTCAGGACGACGATCAAAGATCTTCCCATTACGACGAGCTTCTGGCAGCGGAGGCAAGGTAAGCCAAAGCACGGAAATAAAGTCACAAGTGAACTAATGCAGGCCATATTTCCACACATTCTGCGGAGAAGAAGCCATCTGTGAAATGGAGCCATTTTGTTCTTTGCAGTAAGTCATTGCTTGTCTGGTTAACTGTCATTTCATGGAGGCAATATCAGTACCAAGCTTATACCTCAAATGGCAGCATTAAAGCAAGGCTCTTTTATTTTTTGGTCTTTGAATATAATTATATAGATTTGGGGGTGGTGTATTGCGTAGGAAGATATTTGGGAATTGGGGTCTGTGATAGATGGGTGACCCTAGAAAAAAGGACTTTTAGCATTATATATACACACACACACACACACACACACTGGTATTTATGCCTTATGGGGACTTTCAAAAGACATAATGACTTTTATACTGTACAAACTACATTCTATACCCACTATATTCTATACCCTAACCCTCACAGAAACCTTTCTGCTTTTTTACATTAAAAAAAAGCATAATTTAGTATGTTTCATAATCAGTTTCCCTCGTGGGGACTGCTGGCTTGTCCCCACAATGTAGGTGTGTGTGTGACTTACCCTCCTCTTGGGGACATTTGGTCCCCACAGAGTTAGAAACACAAGCACACACACACACTTCTATATTTTACTCTGTCAATTCTCTCATCCTTTCTTTGTCTTACGCTCTCTCTCTCTCTCTCTCTCGTACTGTCTCCCTCTTAACTCTTTTTGGATATCTCTCTCTTGCTCTCTGGGTAATGCTTCCCTGTGGAGCCAGCGGAGATGGGCGGTTTGTGGGTCTCAGATTTATTTTTAGTTCAGATTGCTGGTCGTTACCCTACATCCTCTGAGAAATCAACCTCAGGACAAGCTCGCTTGCTCTCTCTCTCGTTTTGGCTGAACACGATTACACACCAGGGAGGCAACAGCCACAGATACATCTGCCTTAAAGAGGCCAAAGACGTGTCCCTCATTCCCTCCATATCCACTGTAATCTGCAGGCATGGCTGCTCGCACCAACTGCACTGTCACACCAATCTCCGGTTCTGCATACACATGCCATAACATTTCCCATGTTATGCATGAGATCCGCTGGCCTGCACTGCTCATACTGGATGTTATAAATGTGATTTGTTAGCTCTTTTGTGAGGGGTGGATGAATGGACTGGTCTGTTAACTGGGCCAGGGGTGATTTTATGGTTTGGTGCCTGTTCTGCCTGTCTGTTCTATGGTGGCCCTAAATGTGTCTGACTCTAACATTGATGGTTTGAATCATTTTAGAGCGATTAAGAATGGCAAAGGACTTCACAGCAAGAAAGAGGTGCCCATTCACAGGGTGGCTGACATTTCAGGGGTAAGTGTGTGTGTGTTGTGAAGTCTGGTTTATTTACATAAATACTTAAATACTTTAAAAGAACTGGTTCGTGGAAATGGATATAAATTGCTAAACGTATTGGCATTTTGCTTTTGAGGTTTAAATCTGAAAGGCTATTTAAAATATTCTGCAAATATTGTTAACAAATTACTAATATTAATATTTAATATCTTCCAGCCCTTTATCATACACCTAGCATGATCCTCGAAAGTGTATTTTGAGCATGTTATTTTACCAACACCTCCATATCCCAGAATTCAATTCTGAATCCTTGCCTTGAAAGCGTCCTATGACAGCTGATTTATTGCTGTATTACGGCCCTAACCATTAATTTAATGAGCACTTCTCTAAAAATAGTCTTTCCTCAAAGTCAGCATGGCTATAGATCTTAAGTTGTTTTGGGGTGAATTTTGTTTGGCCCGTGCACCAAACACGCGTTAAATTTTACTTCACCTTGTAAACGGTGACGTGTCGTTATGCGGCGTGCGTGCAACACCGCCGACTTGTTCGATCTTCTCCGACTTTTACCTCCTTCCTCTCTTTCTTTCTCTCATTTCTGCGTTTATGAATGAGCTCCTCAGGTTTTAATGAAGTGTATGGCAACCGTCTCAGAACAGTTTCAGGATGTAATTTACACCCGGGCTCGTGTAGGAGGCTTTTAGCTCGAGAGAAAAGAGTGTGTCACTCTCAAACAGTAACGCTCTCATTTCTCATCCAGGAACAAGATCCCTCTCATTAAATGACTGACAGTCAGAATGATGTCGTTTGGATAGGGACAGTGTTGTTGGTGTGAAGGGACCATTTATCCTTCTCTCTGTTTTGTTTTCCCTCTGTACGCATGGGTCACGGTTATACTCTCGGCTGCAGTGGGCGGCACTGGTGTGCTGAGTCACAGGATGGGTTTAAATTAAAATCTGGAGCGTTTCTGTATGTAACAGACCCTGTCAAAAACTCAGAGATGCCCCCCTCACTTTTGCAATTACACTCTTGTTGAGGGCACTTTTTAAATAGACCTGCCCTTCTCCCAGAATGGCTTGCGGTGTCATAGACTGTTATAGCCTTGTCCAAATTACCCGAGTTATGAATCCGTAATCTAATGTTAAGAAACTTGACAAGGAAGCCACTGAAGGGAGAGTCAGCTGGTACAGATCCCAATTCAACATTTGTATTCAATTAAACCATTCCATTCAACTTAAAGGTACCAGAAAAACTTATGCTGTGTCAGAAAATGCCACAGATTCATTGATTTTTGTGTGAATCATTTGTTGTAAGAACACTGAGGAAAAATTAAAGTGGTAATTTTCTGTTGACCAATAAGAGAGTCAGACAGGCAAGTTGAGAATTCCAGTTCTCTTTTAATACCTGCTTGAAGTAATGCCCTCAGAATAAATCTTACCTGTTCTAATCGCTCCTCCAGAAATGTCTTTAATGTGTAGATACTCTAATGCAGCTCTGTTGTAACATTTCATTTATACAGAATCAAAGCTGCATTCTTAAAAATAACGTTTCTTAAAAGGTTCTTCACAACGATGTCATAGAAGAACCATTTTTGGTTGCCCAAAGACACATTTCAATCAAAGAACACCAACAAAGAACCTTTTAAGGGTTCTGTAGATGTTCTTTATGGAACCATACAGTCAGAAATCCTTCTTTTATGGCATCCTGAAGCACCTTTTTAATCAGAACCACATTAAACTGATTGCAGCATTTTTTCTATTTAGCAAGAATGGAGATGTACAATGTAAATGCACTTTTTCATAGTATATAACTGCCACTTCATCATATCTGTCAATTACTGCCTCTCTTCTTCCCTCACTTTTCTCTCTCCTTTTCCGCAGGACACACAGAAAGCCAAACAGTTCCTGCCGTTCCTGCAGAGAGCCGGCCGCTCGGAGGCTGTGGTGGAGTATGTGTTCAGTGGCTCCAGACTCAAGCTCTACATGCCCAAAGAGACATGTCTCATCACCTTCCTGCTAGCTGGTAAGTGTCCTTCCGCCTCGGCCCGTCAACCACACCACAATCTGTGACTGAATAACAACCTTGATGTGGCAGCTCACCAATGTTGTTCCTCTGGATATGTCCAGTCCTCCAATGCTGATCTGAACGGGCTTAATTCAGTACCTCATGCGACTTATAAAATCCCGTCTGCATGTTTTTTTGCCTGGAGTTGTGTACAGATCTGCTTTTCTGCCTCCTCAAGATGTTCTGCTAGTGTTGTTTTCAGATTCAATAGCTTCTGTCCTTCCCCTCTGACCTGAGGAGGCTAGTGTTTTCTGGGAGGTCTTAAAAAGCTGATTCTCATGCGGGTGGTTTTTCGATGCGTCTGACCTCCCTGAGGCAACATGGCGATCTAAAGGGCTCAATCTGACAAAGGTGAAGTGTCGTAGACTCTAGCTGTGAGGTTCTGCTCCATGGCATCTGTTAATTTCCACCAAAAAACAGAATTGTATGTGTAAGCTTTGGACATACATGCGTGCGTGTGTGTGTGAGTATATGATACAGTGAGGACATTGCCTCTTCACACTGGGGAAGGAGATGGAGCATATGTGACCTTTGACCCTTAATAAGCATTCTGCGCGTTGCCAATTCCAATCCTCAGCAACACATCTTCGCTTTGCTTGTGTTTTAATAGCCAAATTTGACTCCTAGGCGTAGCGCTTTGTAATGTCCAAAATCTTACAGTACCTCTTGCGTTATCCTATTGCAGTTTATCAGGTAAATGCGGTCTTAATTTACAATTCCATGCAGGTAATACTTGACATTACATTTTATGTACTTTTGTTTATGGTAGGTTTATGTATATGATTATAATTTAGGACATTACAGTATTGCGTTATCTAACATAGCATGACATTTATCAAGGTTTGTAATGATTATGTATAGTAACTTGCATTGAGCATGCTAGCCTAGCAGGCTAAATTGTTATCTTGCCAACCTTAAATATGAAAGCTGTTCATTTTCACTATTTGTAGCAACTGTTATGTAGCATCTAGTTTTAAAGACATTTTTATAGTTTTTATTTTATGTATAAGAATATACATTGTATCAGATATGTCAGATAGACTTACCAAAATAGTTTTCAACCAATGAAATCGGCTATGGGGCCCAAGCCAGATTCGAATTTAGAGTGCTTAACCGTTGGGTCAAGCTTCATTAGACTACATAAAGACTTCATTAGAAGGTCACGTTCCCACAATCAATCACTATCTGCCTGATGTCTGGTTAGTAAGACATCTGAAACACTGGACGTCAGCACCCTCCCAGCCTCCACCTCCCTCCATGTCACTTACGAAAAGTTCCAGTAACTGTCTTGTGTTGCTTCTGATGAGTTTATTTTTGTGTCCTCTCCCTATTTGGTCTGATTATTCACCCCAGAAACAGTGAGAGATGCCCATCTATTTCTGCATCTCTCCATCCCGCCATTTATTTGTTCCTACTTTCCCCAATCAAGAGCAAACATCCTCCACCCCCAGTGTGCTCAGTTGTGCATATCTTCATTGGAGATATTTCAATTAATTTGGTAATTTGTTCCTGAGTATCTTCCTTTTGTTTTTGCGTTTCTCCATTTGTTCCTTTTGTAATTATTTTTCACTTTCTTCATGTGAGGGATTTTGGACAGAAGACCTTTCCTTATCGCACTGCTTCTTATATTCAGTATCGCAGTATCAGTAACTTTTTTCTCTCTTTATGCACTCTGTATTTTTGAGTGACATTTCTACCTGCTTTTTTCTTTTATTCCTCTCTCTCTCTGTCTCTTTCTCTTATTCTTTCTCTCTTATTCTTTCTCTCTTACTCTCACTCACTTTATCTCTCTCTGTGATTTGATGATCTGTGCTGGGTAAATTTTGAGTCACTTTGTCTGTAAGGCCTTTAAGTCAAGGAATCAAAACAAACACAGTGCAAAAACAGCTACTTTTAAGATTAGCCACTTTTAAGATTGATGCCCATTTTTTTAGCCTTGTGCCTTTGGGATCTGCTCTGTTTTGCCAGAGCTCCTTCTGGTGGTTTTCAGTGAAGTTTCGGGGTTTGTAGAATCCATTTTTCTGTCAGAAACGAGAAGACTGACAGCACTGCTGGCAGTAAAAGTGCTACAGCATGTATGAAAGAGCATCAAGCAGTTACTGAGGACTGTGCATTGTAAACTTAAACACTGTAGATTGTACGGCTGTGTTTTTGCAGCCCTTCCAACACACTCAGTGGTGTTATGATGTCCAGATGTCATGTCTGAGTGTGGGTTTCTCTGTTATTCACAGATTCCGGGGATATTTCGGGAAATGGACGTGAGTGATATAATGGAGAGTTTATTTAATGTTTGTGTGCGTGTACAGAATACGGTTACATTCTGTATGCTGTATGTGTAGGTTTACTTGGCTACTATGTTCTTTGGGACGTTAGTTAAAGCTGACCAAGCCTCAAGGGTTTTTAGAACAATGATACAATGCGGTTTTATCTTGATATGCAAATCTTATCAATACTTTATAAGTAGCTTAGTTTTTTCCATATATTACTGATACTATTGTTGAATATGATAAATTTTCAGTACTAATTACAATCTTCAAGTGCTATGTAATTTACCTTTGTTCGATCGTTTTTTTTTTTTAATGTCTTGAAGTAATAATTAACTTGGCATGTTTAAATTATTTTCTTTTTTCAATTTATTAACAAAACAGTTTATTTAATTCATCACAATTATAATCGGCTTTATATAAAAAGTAGAAGTCTGGTATGTTTCATTTAGATATGTAGAGAAATGTTTTTGCGTTGTCACAAAACCCCATTCTGATATCTCATCATTAGATTGGTTGCATGTTTGTATCTCAGACAGGAAGTTTCTCAGCATAATCGCTGCGTGAATGAGCTCAGTGCTATATTAGAGCACGGAACGCAGACGTCCAATCAGCCGTGATCTCTGCGTTGAGTGGTTGAAAGGTCGGACAATGGCAAAGCCTTGACGAAAAGGAGAGAGAGAGATGAAGAGAGGGAGAGAGAGACTGGCGTGCTTCCTGTCACTCAGCCATTCATTACTGTGCTGAGTTGCCTATTAGTGTTGCTATGGTGAAAGTCTCTCCACCCACAGGAGCGCCAGCAAAGGTTACCGCATTAAAAGGGCAGAAATGCTTCATTGCCCGCTTGTCTTTCTTCTGCTTTTTTTGTTTAAATGCGTGATTCGTTACAGGCCGGCAAAATGCATGGTGCTTGTATTGTTGTCGATGTTGAACAGTTGTCAAAGCAGATCTGATGAGCTGCTGAAGCAATCTTAGTTACGTTTAACCTTGTGTGTTAAACACAAGCAAGGAGTTAATTATTGCAGACACTACAGACTTTTCGTACTCATTCAGCCTAAAAGGGACTGAAACAGAACAGAACTTCATTTAGCTTAAAGGGGTCATGGCGTAAAAAAATGTTCTTGATCTTTTAGAGCACACCGTTCTATGAACATGTACTGTAACCTTCCCATTCCGGAAAAACAATTAAAGCATTCAAAAATCGCTAGTTCTGAAACCCTTGGATTTTTGAAGCATTAACACACGATCAATTACGTTTTTACACTAACAATGCTGATTCTCTGTTCAGAAACCTGGCTCGCCCCATCATGCTGAGGTAATAATGAGCAAGTAGAAAAGATACTATAATTACTAAATGAGAAAAGAATTAATGACTAGTGCCTGCAGTTTTGCGAATCACGCCAAACGAAAAAGTGGCTGAAGTTCAATTTTAACAGTGTATGATCATTTTGCTCTGCAAAAAAAAAAAACTTTCTTTTTGTGAACCTGTCACAATGTAAGAGAGGCTGTGTGACATATCAGCTATGTTAGATGGAATGAAAAGCCCACAGCCAGTTCTGAGTGCAGCAAAGATATAACTTCGCTCGGTGGGAGGGCAATTATGTAGTCTTAAAGGCACAGTTTTTAAAATAAAACTGAAAAAGAGAGAAAAAAGTTGAAAATGGTCATGTAATACTAAACCGAGTTTTGGGGTGCAAAAAAACCTTGACTAACATCCCAAGTCAAGGACTTCAGGAAAAAAATACTACAAAGGAGTACATTATCCACCCCTTAACAACTGGAAAAAAGTGGCGAGTTGGTTTTGTTCGAGTACAGTCTTAAAGAAAAATGTTTAGTTTTATCTCTTGAAATGAAGTGGAATCATTTTCAGACCCATAGTGCACTATTTCTGAGTGCGGTTAGAATAGAGAGCCTCTCCTGTTCAGTCTATGGTCGTTAACCTCCTTTTTAAAGGAACGGCCAGTTGGCATCTTAACTCACTGAAGTACAGCCTATTTTTCCATTTGACTAAAGAGTTTTGTTTATTTATAAATGGTGATGTTTCATATTGTTGATAGTGCACAGAAGAAAATATTCCTAAAATGTATTAGTCATCTTTGTCCAAAACATTTTTTGCATTATTTTCTTGTTAAACTAGGAGAAATGAAAAGCTAGTTCAGCTAGTATACATACATATATTGTGTCTGAGATAATAAAGTAGAAATATTTTATTTCAGTTATTTAAAATAAAATTTAAAGTGCTAGTTCTTAGCAATCAGTCTTTATTGATTTCAGTTTCATAGAATTTTATTTTAAATGTTAAGTCAATTTACTACTAAAATTAAGATAAAAATATCAAATGGCTCCTTGTGCCTGTTGACTACACATGAGTCTGTAAATGATTAACTTCTAACATCTTTCTAACACTTCTATGCTTGACTCATTTTCTTTGAATTATTTTTCTTCCTTTTTCTTTTGAATTCAATTTAAACATCTTGATGATCATGATCTTAATAGATCTGTATACATTTAAAAAACAATGAAAAAAGATAAAGACAGACCATCTTGTCTTTCACTCATAAATACTTTATAACAATTTCATTACTCGAAATTGAATTAAATCGAAAGTTCAATAGTAATGTCCCTTTAGCTGACTGCATGTTGTTGTCATCGTTGCCTATTTTAGGAATGTGTGTGTGTACTGCCAGCTGCTTATCTCTGTATCCTGAGATACACTCCTCTTCTCTCCTCGTCCTCCTGAGCTACGATCAGAAGAAAAGTTTGCTTGTTTGATTTTAGAACAGAGTCCTGCTCACCTCGACAGGGTCTTTCCTTCCTGCCTCACTATAAAGGGAGTGAGAGAGAAAAGACAGCAGTCCTCTCTATGAAAAAAAAGGAAGGAGGAGAAGTTTGAAGCCGACATCAAAGAGTTTTGGTGGAGGTGTATGTAAGACAGGGCAGCAGCAGGGGGGATCTTCCCTTTTCAGGGTGTCTCTGGGGCTGATGTAACTTTCATAAGCTTTTCAGTATGTACTCCAAGCTTAGGTGCTCTGGTGGGGGCCAGCCGACTCATGTAGGTGTGTACTTGTATGTACTTGGATTTGGCTTACTATTTGATATTGGTTTCTCATGTCAGAGCCATAGCCACGGGATTAGCACCCATGCTCTGGAATATTGAGCCATGGTGCTTATTCCGGAAATAAGAGTTTGAATCCAGTCTGCAACATTCCTTGATTTAGTTTAATTTCCGTCACACTGGTCTAGTATATTATCTTTTATATATATATGTATTGTATTATCATAATAATACTCATGTAATAGTGCTCGTTTTGCCTAAATGAACACACATTGTGGTGTGAAGGACACAGTTATGCTTTGTAGTAACTCATGTCATGCTGCTGGAATTGCAGAACTGTGCTGAATGGCACATTGTCATTCCAAAACATGAAGTACTGACAAAACGTCTATTTCAATATAATGAAATGTTTCCTGCAAAGTGTTTTTTTTCATTTTTGATCAGTGCATTTTTTTTATACCAGTATACCGTGTGCATTGGTTTGAAAATGAACATTAGGCTAGTATTGTGTGTCTTCTTGCAGACGTGCATCTTAGTCTTACTGTGTCATTCGTAAATCAAATGCTGCAGCTTACAGTGACTTGCTGTTCACTGAAAAACGAACAACCCTGCAGTGCTGCTTAGAGCAAGGAATTGATTGGTGTGTGTGTGTGTGTGTGTGTGCGCGCGCAAGCTTCCAGACGGAACACTATAGAACAAGACATAAAAACTCATTTAAAAAACTCCAGACTGCAAAATCATTTAGAACCTTTGTTCCATCTTCCTTTGGCGTGTATGTTCCACCACAACCAAAAGCTGCTTCACATTTTTCGTGAACGAATAAGAAAATGCAGTCTTACCCTCTCTCTATGTCTCTCTGTCTGTCTCTCTCTCTCTCACTCACGTGGGTGAGTGTAGTGATAAGTTGCTTCCCGGAGTCTAAACTGTGCCGGGTTATGTAAGTGCAGATATTTCCATTTGACAGGGTCTTACACACAGAGTTCTCAGATGCAAACAATTTTCACTCAAAGCTCTAGTGCTGTCACATTGTTTTGTGATGATGGTGAATGGATTGACAGTAATGTCGTAATGGAGATGGGCCCTGTCATATAAGAGACGCAGTGACGCAGCCCATTGCTTTTTACATCACATTAAAGTACAGCATATAGTGTCGTCTTTTTTAAGAAAGAATGTCATGTTGTGAGTGCAGCACTTTGTTGGCGATTCTCCTGAGGAAAAGTATTTTATTTTTATTTTTAACGTGCCAGAAAATGGTTGAAGGTGCTTTTACAGAGGGCTGAAATTTTTGAGTTTTCGTTTGTCTTAGCCGCCCTCATGAATCCTCATGAATCCTTTCATAGATGGAAAGGACATGAAGGAGTTTTGTTTTATTAGGGTTGCAAGGGACACGGGCCGTTTGGTGGTTTGTCAAGTTACACACAATTTATTGTAGTAATACAGTTTATTTTTAAATGTTGCTTTAAACTCAACTGATCAGTGAGGACCTTGGAATTTAAGACATTAGAATAAAAAAAATGTCTGCTAATTTGAAACAATGTGCATAGCGCTATGAAGTAACAAAGCACTATTTACGTATGTTCTCACTTCAGCTTTAAGGTCCTTTGTCCAAAATGAGCATTAAATAAACTATTGAACTGTTATGTTTCCAAAATTAGCTGTACTGGGAATGTGAGCAGCGACTCCTGTCAAGAATTGTGTTCCAAACGTTGGCAATTTTCCTTGTCTTCATGTGTCACGTTGCTGTTGGTGTGAATAGGTCCTAACCCTCTACTGTGGACACGAGGAGACAGCTGCCCACTAATGTCAGACGACCTGCATTACGAGTTCACTTCAGGATATTAGACACAGTGTTCCTGGTTTCCAGTTTTCTCTTTTAAAATATCTTGTCTGCTCTTCATTTTCTGCTGTGCCTCCATAAGAGCGGCTAACAGAATCTTCTGTAACAAAATGTTCCGGGGTGTTCTGCTCAGTTTTGTGTGCGTGTTAGATACCGGGAAAAAGTTATGGCATAATTTGATGTTTTACTGTATATTAGATCAGGAGAGATTGTCAGAAAATATCACCGACAAAACAGTCATAACCTTAGGCCTATATATTTGAGAGACAGCCTGAAAACAGCTTTAATCTCAGAAAGTGGCTGTGTGTTCTTGCATAAAACATGGAGCTGTCAGAAAATGATGTTTGTTGCACATGCTCCCGTGCTTTTGCTTCCTGCTAGCTCGAACGGGAGCGCTTGGAGCGTGCAACAACAAGGTTGTGGGTTCAATTCCTGTGCATCTTGCACTGTATTTAGTGCATTACCTTTTTTTAACAGTTTGTAGGTCGTTTCGCATAAAAGCATTGACGACTAGTTATATTAGGGACATACAGGCAGCACATGAGTTTAAAGCAGGTTTGCTGCTTTTAAACGCATTTAAACGTTAAAGTTACCACAAGAGCTGGTGTTTTTTTTTCTCCACGACTGAATGTGGGCACGTGTTTGAACATATTTCAGTTCCCTCTTGGACTCACTGTAACTACAATAGCCTGATATGTTGAATGGATAAACACATACTTGCAGAAATGGTGATTGGTAGTTGTAGGGCTGTCACCATGCCAAAATTTCAGTCGATACCAATTGCAGGGCAATTTCACAGTTCTCAATACCAATTTCAATGGCACAACAAAAACTAATATGCTTTGGAACATGCTCCTCGATTTAAAAAGCTAAATAGAAATATATACAAAGCCAATTAAAATGATGGCATGCAGCCTTGAAGTACTTTTAATTTCAGTAATCATTACTTAGTCATAAAAATAATGCTAATTTAGGTAAACATTAACTAAAAACAAAGAAAAAAATAGAAGTGATTAAAACAATAGCACTTGTACTGTTGACATCCTCCAGTAACTTTCATACAAACCTAATCTCCTTCATATTCCATGTTTCCTGTGCAACATCTATTGAGCAACTAAAGGAAGTGAGCGAGCGTATTCATGTATATGTTCATATGTTGGCATATGTAGTTTATGAGGACTCTCTGTAGACGTAATGATTTTTATACTGTACAAACTGTATATTGTATCCCCTAACAGCTTTGTTTAATTAACAAATTAATCATTTAGTATGACACTGGATGTGTCCCTATATACCGTGTTTACGTTGTTATACATGTCACTATACACATTTGTGTCCTGGTAAACCATATATTCAAACCCACTCACACACACAAAAACACACTCCTATGTGACTACATATAAGTTCATATAATTTTTATAAAATATTGTGTTTTAAAAAAAATCATTTACTATATATTGGAGGCAAACTAATACTGCTTTCTTTTCTGCATTGTGCATTGTTAAACATTTGATCTAGGATCAGATTTCTCTGTGTTAAGATTACTGATCCTGGTACAGCCACAAACAATGATATTTTTTCGGTTGTTAATGTAGTTCTTTGTAACATTTTTGTTACCTTCGTTTTCCAAAATCGGTAGTCTATGTGCGTCCTATGACGTTTTTGAATCGGCAAGGCTGGCCATTATTTTTGGCCTATTCTTGGGTTGTAATTGAGGAAGTCAGGGTCGTATTTAGCTGTACAGAAGCTCTGCGGCCTGCCGTTAAATGTTGTTTTTCAGGGGCGCAGAGGGAAGCGAGGACTGTTAGCTGTCCATATGCCCATTCAAGAGCAAGTCATTCATTCATGCGGCTTCATTCATTGAAAACTGTGAGAAAGGAAAGAAGAAATTATCAGAGATTTTTGTCATAACCTTGGAACCTCTCACAGATGGCATTTCAAATTGGAAGCTGCAATTTAGTTTTTTTTTGAGCACATATATCAGACACTGTAGAAGTGTTTGTGTGTTTATATGAGTTTAAGGCCCGATAGGCTCCTGTAGGCTTATTGAAGACGCATTGAGATGTCATTTGACTAAGTGTCTGTCAGTTTGTCATTTTTAAGATGGCTGTGTGCTTCTAGTACCAAAATACAGTTCTGCTCACTTGAAACAGAGACAGATCTATTCCTAATAGTTTATGCAATTCTCTTGTGTGCTTCTCAACCAGTTTACAGGTGACTGTCTTTGAAAACATTCCTGTTATTGAAAGAAATCAATAACAGGAATGTGTAGGTCGGACACCCGGAGTAATTTAAATGCAAATTTTGGGACTATTTACTGACAATTACCAGATAATTGAGTTGTTTCGTTTTTGTCTTCTACTCTGAGCTGGATAATGCTGATTGGTTACTTGTTTGTGTTTGTCTTTGTGAGCAAGCAGACGAATTACTATTATTATGACAAGGGTGATGGCGCTTTTGTTTGCGTTTCGTTGCATGTACATATTTATGTGTGTGTGTGTGTGTGTGCTTTTGTTGTGGTGTGCTTAGTTGTATTATCAATGTATTATCAAAACAACATATTATCGATGTTGTTTTTTGCACTTGGCTAAAAATTGTATGGGCACATTTGAGTGAATCAACTGAATCTTTGAATCAGGTTTTAAACCGAGTCAGTGTAATCATTCACAAAAATCTGATTCATGCAAATTACTTTCCTTTGAAGTTTATATCAGAGAAATACAATTTCTAAAATAAAATGTCATGCCATTTCACGTATAAAACTACTTGCTCTCTATTTAGGAAATGTAACACAAAAGCGCAGTAAAATGATGATATTCACAGTGGGAGTTTATCATACTTCATTAACATACTGTGGTTGTGTGGGTGCAGGTATTGAGTGTCCCCGAGGCTCTCGAAACATGCCGGGAGGAATGCAGGTGGCAGAACCTTACAGCGAGGAAGCCACACTGTTCACCAAAGAGCTGGTTCTTCAGAGAGAGGTAAGGGTGTCTTTTTTTCTCCTCATGCCCGTTATTGTTTGTTTCTGTTGCTTTATTCTTTACAGGGGCTGTTTTTAGACTTTCCATTCCTAGTCTGTTTTTTTTCCCATTTCTAGCTGACATGACAGCAGCTGCGGTGTTTGTCTGACCAGTCATTTTGTCACAACTATCTTGTCTGTTTCCCATACCACCGTCTTGGTTTTACAGTCCTTCAGACGCACTTTAGAAACCCAGCTTTCTTCACAAGACACAGAGTATGATATTTTTGGAGTTAAGCTAATGGCAATATAGATATGTCAGTTACAGCATGAATAACGGGCGATGGAATTACTGGTCTGAATTGAAGAACTGCAGATATGCACACAAACACAATGTTCTTACCTTCTCCTCAGGGTGCTCGTTGCCGCTCAGGTGCCGTTTCCATTAGTGAGACTTGATTGAGGTTGCTGGTGTGGTCGGGCCTAATGAGAGGAGCTTTTTAAAGAGCCTAACTTTAACCTGCACTTTACAGAGACCGGACACAGGAACCTACCGCTGAGAATTAGAAAAGAGAGCAGGGGAAATACAAAGATGGAGCCCTAATGACCACCTGCACCCACGGTGAAACAGAAAGTGTGGCTGGTTATTAAATGGAAGCTCTCGAGTAGAGAGTGGGCAGTGATGTACTTAAAGTGAAGTGTTAGGTGTGTGAAGTCCACTTTCATG
>JAZGTJ010013365.1:0-15052 GCA_036877575.1 Botia almorhae
AATGTGATGTTTTCCAGCATTTCCTTACTTGCAGCAGCAACGACGAGAAAGCCTGGAAGCAAGGCAAGAGAAAGGCAGAGAAGGATGACTTAGTTGGTGCCAATTTCTTCCTCACTATCTCCCCTCCAGCTTTACCTCTTGATCTACAAGAGGTGGAAAGTAAAGTTGATGGTTTCAAAATGTTCACCAAAAAGATGGACGAAAACCTCATACAGGTCAATGTCACAATTAATGAATTTGCTAGAAAGCAGATTACAGGTTTTAAAAAGGAATATCAGAGAGTTGGCCAGGCCTTCAAACTTTTGAATCAGGCCTTTGAGTTCGACCAGCAGGTTTACTCCACTCTATTAAACAAGGCTATAGCATACACTGGAGAAGTGTACGAGACCATTGGGGATTATTTTGCAGAGCAGCCCCGGCAAGATTTGGAGCCAATATCCGATCTCTTAGCGTTTTACCAGAGACACCTCGCAAACTTTCCAGATATTATCCATGTTCAGAAAGGTTTGGGAATTTCTTATGTGGTTTCTCATGTGTTTGGTCTAGTATGTCTTGTCAGAATGTGTTGGCATGGCATAAATTGTGAATATAGGTCAGTAGGTCACAATTTGTGTTGCATGACATTGTTTTACAAGACTGACAAACCAGTGATACGCTAGGTTAATATATGCATGAGGAAATCAAAACTGGTACTGCTAAACTGGTAAACTGGTAAAAATCAAAACTGGTACTGCAAAACTGGTAAAAATTAAGGTGCTGCTATTGCATATCATATGATAAACAAATCATTTAAAAACTTTGCTTGACTAATAAAGAAGCAGTAACTTACACTGGATACAAATAGATAAACATCTAGCAAAAGCAAAATGTTGCTCTTTTTTGATGCATTAATTTTTTATACCAAATCGCAAATGGCCTAAAGCAACAAGCTCACGGCGTTCTGACAAATGACGTCCTGATTTCTCCTGGGTGCAAATGAGAGCATATGGGACCTGCTTGTCCATGCAGCATGGGATGTGTGTTGCTCTAGATAGATGCCAACTCTGTTGTAATTCCCACATCTCCTTAGTGGGAGAAGCTTATGGCTTTCACTTCTATTCTTCCTTTAATGTGTAATGATGATACTCAGTGATGTCATTCTTCGCTGTAGAATCATATTTCAGGGTTTACGTCATGCAAATTGTTAATGCAGTTTGTATGAGAAATTGCTTGTCTTCACAAAACAACTGACAGTGGGAAAGCTTTTGTGATGAAGGATCTAATCCTAAGCTTAGGGCCCCTGCACAGGGTAGCTGTGAATGTTTACACCACACTGATTCACAGTTTAAAACAATGATTTAGTTATTCTGATGCCTTAGATACAGCAACACATCTAATAACTGAACATTTTTCATAAAATAACAAAGCAAGTTATTGTCTATGCATAGAAATGCACAGAGAATAATAAAGGTTGTTCTTGAGTTCTTTACTCAAATTGCAGAGATCTGTAAGCAACAAATCAGGGTCTTGACTAGTCAGAGCTTGTATTTTCATGGTTGAGGTGGCAGGATATTTTAAAATTGCGAGCATAAGTTTGCAAATGTGTGTGCACGTTTTGCAATGCAAAGACAAGAATTTTGAATAATACACTAGTTTTTGTTTCTGCCACTTTCTTCAGGCGCCCTCACCAAGGCAAAGGAGAGCCAGAAACACGGTGAGGATAAGGATGGTGCTGCAGGAGGAGGCATCAATGAACGTTGCAACATTATCTCCTGCGCTACGCTAGCCGAGATCCAGCATTTTCATCGCATACGTGTGCGCGACTTCAAGGCACAAATGCAGCATTTTTTACAGCAGCAGATCAACTTCTTTCAAAAAATCACAGGCAAGTTGGAGGAAGCCCGGGACATGTATGATCAAGCTTAAAACGTTAAATATCTATCTTGATAAACAATTATTTGAAAGAACTGAAATTCAATACAACTGAGCAAACTTTTCTATTAAAGATTTATTACAGCTATTTTCTGTTTAGAAATGTTTTGGATGGCCTAGAGTTATGAACAAAAAGCAATGTTACAAATGTGTGCCAGAAATTAACATTGGACCTTAAAATATATACTTTGCTATTATAAACTCAATATCCTAATCTGATTATACAAAGCAATCATAATTGGTTTTTATCAGTCTTAAAATCCTTGAATCTTGAAGTGTAGTAACAGTTTTAATTTACATTTTAATTGACCTTTACAGTGAGTAGTTCATCAATGTAAACAGCCTCAGTTACTTCCTTATAACTGTGTGCCTGTAGCGATATTTTCTGTCAGTGGGCTTGGTTCCATTGACTTTGACCTGTGGTTACTGAGTAGATTTGAAGCAAGCTGTGTCTTTTGAACTGTCCTTTGCTTCCTTGAGTACTTTTAATACAGATACTATTACACAGCTTTCTGCTTATGAATGTCTCACTGTGTCAGACTGTCTATATCAAATATAGTTGTTGTACAGTTCCCTCTCAGCCATTGTGAGTTTGCCTCATTTATGATCAATCTTTATCTAATCTGCTGTGAGGGAGAGGCCCACGTCTGTTTCAAATTAAGAGCTTGTAAGAGAAAGATGAGACATAGTTTCTCAGCCCTGGAGGAGAAGTGCAAATGAACGATGACCTAGAAAACATGGGCTATGGCTAAACCCCCTTTATCTAAATGACATTCCATACAAGTCAGAGAGGATCACTCATGGCTAGTTTACCAGCACCTTCTTTATTTGTTTAACTTGCTTAGTACTTAAGTTAGTTTGATAGTTACTATAGTTACCTATAATTATAAACTACAACTTTTGCTCATTAGACCATTTAGCAGCTGTATGAGCATGTCGGCTTTAAAAAATGAAGTGAAACCATAGAAAATGAAATGTAAGAAAAACAGGAAAATAAACGTAACCATTAGGGCAGCCAAGCTGTTCAGTCAAATGACCCTTTAAGGTGAGCATACCACTATCAGTTCTTATGCTTACTAAGGGAAAAAAAGAGTCATCCAAAGTGGTCATTATCACACTACAGTTGAATTATTTATAAGAGTTAAAGTTAGTCTTCTCTTTCCACACACTGCCTGCTTCTGGTTTCACACTCAGGTGAAGAATCATAAAGAATTTATTCCCACACACCAGATAACCACAATATTGCATATAATGCCCATAAAACAAGACATAGGAACACAAGGAGGGTGTACTCTGGTCATCTGTGTTTGAGGTTCTATGAACAAATGACAAAACAGGGTCGTCTTCTGAATATTTGGCCTGAGGTTTGTTTTGGAAATAAAGAATTTGTGAGTAATGTGATGCCATGCAAACATCATTCAAATACACCATAAATATAAATATGAAACTATGAATTATAAATATGAAACCATGAATTATAAATATGAAACCAATCTCCAAGCTTACAGTCCTAAACTGTTTTTAGACTGGACTAAAAGCATTTATTTTATTCTAAGTATATAGTATATTAGTACTCAGTGACTATTACTATTACATAAGTGTATCTACCACAGAAACACTTTTAGGCTGCGTTTACACTGCAAGTCTTAATGCTCAGATTCTATCTTAAGTCCATATCTGAATTTTTTGACCTGCCTGTTTACACTTACACCTCGTATCCGATTTGTGTGTTTACATTAATATCCCGGCCAAAAGGATTCCAGTTATTCACTAATATAGATTTTTTTGTGCCAGTGTAAACGCAGCCCTAGTCACAGATACATAAATACATACATACATACAAACACCCATAAACAGCATATGCAGCCCATAGAAAGTTCTGGGTATAACAAGATACCAAACTGTGATTGTTCTATTTCACTTGAAAACAATAAAAAAATTACACATTATCAGACCTGCTGTATATCCTATTAATGCCAGTAACATCGCAACACTCCAAATACATCTGAGGGAGGATTTTTTTGTGGCAAATATATTTTAAGTTTAGACACTTCTTTAAATGTATTTTTGAGTATTTTCAGTTCCCTCTTTAAATTCATGGCATGCCAACAGACTGTCTACAGTAAACGTGACCATATAAATAAACATAAGGCATTAAGATTTGCAAAATTGCAAATCTTTATACTGTAACGTTACCATGCATTGTGACTATTCTACAAGCATGTAATAACAATATTTTATCTTCTACGTGATGAAAAGAAAAAACTCCCGTGCCATTGTTTTACTGTATAAAACCATAAAAATTGGACATTAAAAGCTTATCAGTTGCTTCCCATCTAAATTAAGATCTGATGTTAACATCCTGTTTATACTGTTTTCAGTGAACTATATTACTATTTTCACCTGTTCTATCCATAGTGTACTGGCAAAAATAATACTGCAAGTAACTGCAAGACATTCCTGTACTAATTATTAATTGGTGCTCATCTGTGTTTTGTAAAGAAACATAAACTCTCAAAACCTCAAGAGAAAACAGAAACAATTGGACTAACGTTTCCCCTGATGCTTCGTCAAGAGACCTTCAGTCTACAAGGTTGAAATCCAAATACCAGCAATTGTGTGTGTGGCTATTCTGAGTACCATGATGTACTGAATGGTATAAAACATTGAAGCTTACTTTTTATTGTACTGCCTGTACAATGATAGTTCACAAAGTACCAGTTACAACAAAAAGAGTTGTCAAACCCAGTACTGGTTTTCTTTAAGGGTTGGTGTTGCTGGGGAACATTGCTGTTCAGAATCATGGTCAAGTGGACTCCATCTGCAAAGGCGAAAAGGCGACACGGCTCGTTCAATTGCTGGCACCATGGCTTCATCACGTGCAGTGTCTAAAACAGGGCTGCCAGGGCAACTTGGAGTGAGTGATGTTACTATTACGGAGGGAACAGTAAGACTTCTCTCAAATTGACCCAGATATGGGCCTCTGGCTAAAATATCTTCACCAGGGTTCTCTGTTAGCTCTTGGATCATTGCTGGGTGTGCCCTCTTTTCTTTACGATGCCGGAAGACAAGTATAAGAACCACAAGAATGACAATCAGTAGGAGGCAGGCCAAAAGTGGAAGAATGATTAGCAGTGGATCAGATGCAGGTCTTGGTAAAGACTCCTTCCTTACTAGAGTATTTTTTGGAGAGAGATCCAGTTTGCCCATTGTCGTTCTGGGCACATGTGGAATTGTGGATCTGCTTCGTGTGTGGTTCCCCCAACGGTTTCGAGGTTTCAGCTTTACAGTTGTTCTGTGGGGTCTTGTTGTTGGATCCATATGAGATGGGGGGTACATGGGTGACATTGGATTTGTTCTGTTTAAAGTTGGCAAACTGGTTGGCCACAAAGGTGGCTCAGAAAGTATATGCTTCCCTGTAATAGGGTCGTAGGGTAATACCAAGTACTCAAATTCCCCTATGGCAGGCTGAACATTGGCCGCCTTTAAAAGGAAAACAAATGAGTCATTAGGTAGATGGACAGCAGTAAAATTGTACCTGGATGTGTTGCCATAAATGGCTGTGAAGTTGATGTTTTCTTCAATGGCCACTCTGCCCTGTTCAACATCCCTGAATGAGAAGGATTCCACTGGATGAGAAGGTTCTCCAAGGCCAAATGTGACTTTGACTAGCTTGCCATGTTTTGGAGGTTCAATGATTTCAAATATCGGGTCACTAGCACTAAGGGAAGCCAATTCTGTTGCATCTAGGACATCCTTTCTAAGCTTCACTGGGATGCCAGCTGGGATCCTAACATGCTTTCCAAGGTTGATCAGTGGCTTGATGGTGATGTTTACCACCTGGTTAGTCAAGTTGCTCTCAGATGTAAAGACTGTGAACTCAAAGCTGTCCTGAGAGGATGACAGATCAGTCATGTGATACAACACTCTACCAGTCCTCAGGTCCTCTTGGTCAAAGTGTGTGACTGGGTCTTCCATAACCATGATGGTCCCATGACTTGGTGGGGCTGTAACTGAATATTTAATGAATGCATCTCTCTCATTGGTCACTGCTGCCAGGTGCTCAAGTGACAGAGTCCCTGTGGTCTGACCTTGCAACAAAGTCAGTCCAGTATTGTTAACCACATGGATGGTAATATTCTCTACCTCTATACTAAAGAGCTTATAAAGTGGTCTATGAAATCCATCAGTTATACTGAAGTAAATAACCCCTGATGAGGGTTCCCCTTTTTGAACAAAATGCACCCTGTTATGATTTATATCAGCCTGGGTGAAAGTTATGGCGGACTTATTCAGCTGACTTTCAACAACAAGAAAGCCATTTTTGGGCTTGCTGATTACAGTATAATGAATCTCTTCAGAGGGCGTGTCTTGGTCCTCCACATAAAGGTACTCAGGATCTAAAGTCACACTGTCCCCTTTGACCAGTCTGAGTTTGGGGGTTCCTGTCTTGAGTACAGGAGGCTGATCATTCACAGGGGTCACAGTAATATTAAATAATTCAGATACCACATGGTCTGTATTTTGGGGTCGTTGAGCATGCTTGCCTCTGGGATTTAGCCACACATCAAATGTAAAATTATCATGAGTGGTCTCTGAGTCATCATGTACATAAATAATTCCATGCTTGTGAAGGTTGAATTGAGAGAACTTTGGTCTTTTGTGTGTCTGGTTCCTTTCACCTACAACAATTGTACCATGATGTGGCAGAGAGGTGATTTCATACCAGACCTCATAGAAATGTTGCTCTGCTTTATCTAACTTTCCCAAAAGATTGGAGGCGTCCAGCTTTGATTTATCTATGAGAACACTACTACCCTCAGCAACAACAGCACCTAAACAATAAATACAACAAATAATAAAAAGTTGTCAGTGGAAGCATATTAAATGTGTATTTTAAAATGCCAACACTATTTCTAATTTAGATAGATATCTCATTCAATTGAAAGATATTTTGTATTCATTACTATAATTCTTTTTTAACTCGTATTTGACACATTGAATGCACCAAAAGTCAGAAAGCATTACCAGTGTTTGCATGAAGTGCACTCCTGTGCTCTGGGTCGGTATTTTCATAAGAGATGTAAATATTAAAGGTGTGAGCTTGGAGGGATGATGGGGGGCATGACACAGTGAAGATGAAGGAATCTGTAGCTGTCCATGCAACAGGTTCAGTCTGCACATACAGCACAGCCCCTTCTTTCACCTTAAATAGAAGTTACAATGTTCTCATAAACGTTACTGTATTTAATGACACAATCTATAAATAAATTAGCTTAAAGTTGTATTACTAAAATTATACTTATTCTGTCCAAACTCATCATGGATCATGGATCATGGATTTACTAAGTTTTGAAATGGCCCAGAGAATTTTTTATTGCTCAGAGGATGCTCTGTCATAGCTCCAGATACTTTAAAAAAATGAATGTGGATAGCACTGGACCAGTCTTAGATTATAGCAAATATAGTCTATACCAGGAAAATACTTTTAATGTGCTAACAGAAATAAATACTATGACATTTTAATATCAGCCATATACATTCAGAAGTGTGAGTTCATAAATACCATGTTTTGGGTGAAGGAGGAAAGTTCTTTTGTGGAATTTTCAGTTTGTTTTCCCATCAGCTTGCCAAATTTTGGAGGGGAGGTCACAGTGTAGGTGATGGTGTGGTTCCGAATATCATCATAGTCATTCGTGATTGCCAACAGCTCATCTTCAGAAATGAACTTTGATGAACCTGCAAATGGACACAGAAAACATTTTATATAAATATAAAATTAAATATATGCTCGCTTATTGTTTTAACAAATAGAATAGTCTGTGTATGAAACCGCCCATGAATGTTACTATGCTAATACACAGGACATTTCATCTTAAATCATCAAGTAAATATGCCAATTAATAAATAAGCCTAAAATAAAGAAATAATCCTCATCATTAAACCCCACTACACCTTTCTACAAAAATTATCAAACTAGTAACTTGTTTCTTGTTGTTTAACAGCCTTTGTGCTATTATGACATACTTTGACATACATATTTTGTCTTTTACTGATTGACAAAATATGTCAATTTACTCATTTACTTTTTTCATTTACTTTTGTTATTACATATTTTGGCTTTTACTTTGACCTACACCTACACTTTATCTGTACTGTGGTGTAACTTTTATTTGACCTGTAGGCTTTGTTTTTTGATAAGGATACAAGTCAAGTACCGCCAAGAACATTAAACAGAACCTGGGAACACTCTCAGCTCTTGATTCTTCTCCAGGCTGATGACCAGAGATTGAGCTGTGACACTGAAGATTTGTCTTGGAGCAAAGTTCACCCCATCATTAACTTGGAAGTGAAATCCACCTGACATGGCACCTGTCAAAACATTAAAACCACAAGCCGACTATTTCTGTTTAAAAGCTTAGATCATCATGTGTTGTCAAGTCTTATGACTGGCTGAGTTTTGGGCAGTTCAATATTAGCAACTGAAAAGCACTTTACAATGTAAACTAACCACTATGTACAAACACCAGCTGGCCGTGATTGATATGCCCCTGTGTGAAGTTCAAAACAGGTCTGGAGGGGGCACTCTTCAGGGCCAGATGCCCATTACTTGGTGGAGTGATGATGAATTCTAGGCTCTCTGGAGGAGAATCTAAATCCTTAGCGCTAAGGTCTTCGGTGGTTATCTCTGTCACAGAACCCTCCCATACCTAGTAAACCAAAGTGAAGCATTACTAAACTAATAATAACACATCTGTCTCTGTGTAAATGAGGCTTCACATTTTCACTGATGTTTATTGAGCCTCCTGCTGGTAAAATTGTGCATTTCTTTACTCAAGGCCTCCTTGCGGTTCAAGTTGGTTTAACCCGTGTTCTTTTGACCAATCTCTCTATGAGGACATCATTATAAAGTTAAAAAAACAAACTAAAAAAATAATGTAATACATTTTTAGTGGTGATGCACAAACAAACCTAGAAACAAAGGTAACTAAGAAATTGAAAAAATAATAAAAATGGGTGTGAAAACGAAAAGATTTTGGAAAACAAAGAATATGTGCTCAGTGCAAACCTTTTACCCTAAAATACACATTAGTTTGAAGATCATTAAAAAAAACTTACCTTGAGGACTCTGTTGGCAGTTACAGTTGGGGATTCATCATTTACATGGCTTATTGTGACATAAACTATAAAAGGCAAACTATGCTTCCGGAGATCCGTATCATTGGCCACCACTGTAAAATTATCAGCCACGGTCTCACTTCCATCATGGACATAAAATATGAATCCTTGTTCAGCCTGTGGCAGAAAGTATAAAATAGTGCTCTATAAACAACATCTTGTTATAAATAACAATTATTTATTGTATAGCTGCACAGTTGACTGTATTTTAATCAAAATCAAAATAGCTGCCTCTTGTTTAATTGTCTGTGGTATCAGTGAGCTAGAAAGCATTATTATACAGGTAAAGGTTGTTTCTCTCTTATTATAAGATGTGTGTACATCATATCCGTTATTGTGCAGCCCTAATTCAGTGCAGAGAAGCAGAGTAAATAACAATAAGATGAAGCAGCTCACTTGAACCCTAGTGAAAGATGGAATGGGAACACCAGGGATCCTTGAGTGTTCAATCTGACCATGATGAGGCCCCTCAGCCACAAGATAAATAAGCTGGAGTCCATGAAAGTGTTGGTTGATGATTTTGATAATGTCCTGAGTAAGGGCTTTAGAGGAACCCTCTTTCAGGGTGATATTGGATACCTCTAGTGGGATGTGCTGGGGAATAATATCCATTACGACTATAAGATCATGGATGGTTACAATCTTATTGGTTACGTCAAGTGAAAATGAGTCATTAATATATCCGGGTTCTGTTTGAACATACTGAATGTGTCCTCCGTTGATATCACCCTGTGAAAAGCTTTGGATGGGCTTTTCCTGACTACCATGATAGTGATCTTTGTCTAGCACAGACAACCGCAGAAAACCATGAGCTGGTGCCACCTTCACAGTATATACAATCTCATTTGGTGCGTTATTCTCATGAATGACCTAGAACAAACCACAAAAGATCATCAAATAGATATAAATCGTAACATTACAAAACCAAAATGAAACACTCCTTAAGCTTATATGCTTTTTAATGTTTGGAATCTTTATGGCTTCTTAACATGTTCACAGATTGCAGAGGACATTTTAGAACTGCAGTACAAGCCACTAATTACCATAAACATGTTTGAATAAGACGCACCCATATCTTATATGATATTGTGATTTTAATGAAGCAAAACTGACCTTGAGGTCTTTCTTGTTGATTTTGACAGGCTTCCCTTCCTCCACCAGGATTGGGTTATTGTGGATAACTTTTGGGAGCTGTTGATGGCTCTTAAGATACACCTTAACAGCCACACTTACATCCAGCTGGACACCTTTTACCTTACAGGTGAAGTTAAAAGAGTCCACTAGCATTTCGCTGTCATCGTGACGATACATTACAAGACCCATCTTCAGGTCATGTTGTGTAAAAGTATTAGTTTGGATACCATTGCAGTAAAGAGTCCCATGGCTTGGTGGTAGAAATACCTCAAAGACAACTTCCTCATCTTGTCTAACATCTATATTAGTGATGACACTGAAATTAGCAGATTTTAAAATGGCCATCTGGCCTTTCTGGACTAACAGACCAGTGTTGTTGGCCAACATTACATATGGGTCCTGGGCAGAGACCTCAAGCAGTGTTGATGTATAATGTTTGCCATCTGATACAAAGATGACAAAATGTCCGTAACTCACCCCATTGTGAACAAAAAGTACTCTCTTCTCTTCTAAATCCCTCTGATGAAATTGATAAAGCTTGTGTGTGGTGTCATTTACCAAGACCAGCTCACCCATGGGGATCTTTCGTCTGGTATAAAGCAGGTCTTTGTCATCAAAGTCTGTGTCAGGATCATGGTAGCACAGATCTTCCAGCATAAGTAACCTCTGACCGTCCCGTACCACATGGAAAACTTTATCCACAACACGAATGGGTTTTTCATCGTTAACCAAGTGGATGGAAATATTGAAGGTGCCCTCTGTACCAGGGGTCTCAACTTTTGGAGAATTAACAGATGCCAGGAATGTAAACGCATCATGTGTGGTTTCACTATCATCGTGCACATACAAGATGCGTTCCTCCAAAATGTCCTGATTAGAAAACATAATTATGCCATTGCTGGCAGACGAATTAGAGAGCTGTATTTTCTTTAACATCCCATGTTTAGGGCCGCTGGTGATCCTGTAGTTTACTTCTTTGGTGCTGGGTGTCTCTGAGAAAAGCATTGCTTTAGTTATGACCCTGCTCTCTCCCTCCAAGACAGAAAGTCCATGATTAATTAAAACTATGTCATTAATGTTTGCTATGATACTGATTCTGAACTCGTGAATTCCTGATATGGCAAATTTTGAGAACACTTGAAAGTGAAATAGGTCTCTTGTTTTATCATGTGTTTTTTCTCTGACCTCATATTGCAGTTTGCCATCAGTAATGTCCTTCTGGGTGAATGTGGAGTTCTTTTTCAAAATCATATTATTAAGAAAAAGATTTCCTCTCCTTGGTAATGTCAACAAACGAATGTGAAGGTTACTTTCCGCAAGTCTTACACCTTTGGTCACAATATTGAATTCTTGAGCTGTCAGTGTTACTTTGTAATCACCCTTGATCTCAATCTTACTCCTGGTGATTTTGTAACGAATCCAGCGTACTCTAATCAAAAACAACAACTCGTCTATGTTTAGTGAGTCGATAGCGACTTTGCATTTGAAGCTGTCAGTGACGTTACTTTGCTGGGTCCCGTGGAAGGTGCTGAGATATCTGAGACGCTCCTTCTCTAGAAGCTTCTGTGTAAATGTGGTTGTCTGTTTCCACTGCCCATTGGAATGTAACCTTTGCAGTTCTCCATATTTTGGTGGCACTGTGACATCATAGCGAATGTCCACTGTTTGTTTAGCAACATTCACTTGGACAGCCAGATGTTTGTTAGTAATATAAGTGGCTGCACCCTGGGTTACCTCCACTCCAGTGTTATTGGCAATTTTGTATTCCAGAGGAACGGCCATGATCCTAAAAACCACAGTGTTGCTCACCTTGTCACCATCACTTACCCTGATGGCCATTCTGGAGTTCTTGACACCTTTGTGGACATAACTAACTTTACCCTGCTCAAGATCATACAGGGAAAAGGAGGTCACTGCTAGGCCTGGGTGTTCCTCAATCTCTAGAAAGCCTGAGTGAGCATTCACATTACCAAGCACTGAAAATATTAGGTCTGTGGAATTAGTGTCAGGGTCAATGGCCCTGAGGATGTCTGTGCTTAAACAACGTTTTGAATGCTCCAGCAGAATGAAGAGACTGCCCTCTGGAAGACTTAATTCAGGAGCATCATTTACAGGTGTGATACTTATGTTAAATCTATGTAGCCGGTTTCCTTTGAGATAACTTGGCACTTCCTTTTTGCTGCTGCTGAAGATAGAAAACATGAAAAAATCATGTAGATCCTCAGATCCTCCATGGACATACATCACCCTGCCGTGCCAGAGGTCCAGCATGCTGAAGGTGTTCTCCCCCAGGTCAGGGTCAACATCTAGTCTTAGTTGCCCATGAACTGGCTGCTCTTCGATGTGGAACATCACCTGAGACTGACGAATCCCAAGTTTATGGAACTCTAGGTTAATCTTAATGTGTTTAGCCTCAAGTGGTGCTCGTCCACCCTCAAGAACCACTAAATCCTTAAGCAAAAGAAAATTCTTCTTGTCCAGCTCAGGCAGTGCATCTGTGAAATTTTCATAATATGAAGTAATTATTGATAGATTTGTGCTACTTGGTCCAAGCTGCTTTTCTGGTACACAACCAACAGATAAATCCTTGGTGACCAATGCTCTCGGAAGGCCCACCCTTTGATAATTTACACGGATATTTCTAAGACAGCCTTTAAAAGACCCTCCTCCTATACGCTTCCCAATCGTAGAGAGCAGTCCATTCTTACGAGCTTCTGTGTAAGTGCTGAAGTCCACCCCACCAAGGTAAAGCGGACCAGTAAGCTGTAAGGCACTGACATTTACCCCAAAGCTGGAATTGTGCATCTCCAAATCCACACTAAACTGAAGATTCATAGGGGACAAATAAACCCTCAAAATATGCCATCCTCCATCATTAATGATCATCAAGGAACGTAATATTGTCTTGTTTCCACCTATTTTAACAGCAGCAACTAGGTGCCCCTTGTGAAGTTCCAGGGCAACGTAGTTACCTTGGCCTACAGAACTGTATAAAAGTATCCCCTCTGAATGTAAGGTATGTAGTTCACATTCAAATGCACCTTCTTGGGGTATTTCCCATGTAGTTAAAGTCATGTAAGCTTTGGAACTGAAGAAACTAATTGAATCGTTAACAGTGGCTGAAAACTGTGGGCTACAACCAAGTGACACTTCATGAATCATTTTGTATCCAGAGTAAGGCCTAAGAGAGGAAAGGAGGTTATGTTCATTGAACAGAACCTCATCCACACATCCCCGAAAGCCAAATGTTTGATCCGTCAAGAGGTATGATTTTTCTAGATCTTGAACCCCACCAACGAAAAGCCCATCCTGGACACTTAGTTTGAAGTCAGGCCCTGGCATCTTAACAGTGGTGAGGGAGCTTTTATCAACGATCAGTGTAATGTTGTCTTGATCATGTTGAAGTTCTACTGTGTGCCAAGCCAGGTCATTCAGAGCAATGCCCTTTTCAGAACGAACAATGCGTTCTCCAGATCCAAGCTCAATCCGTACCTGACCAGGTAAGGTAGAATAACAATGTCAGTATTCCTCAGCTGGAAAAGATGCAGCACAATGATGCAAGTTGAGGCACAGAACATTTCCAGATTTTTGTCTGTCTGTGAGCGACAAGAAACCACTTGCCTTTTGTACTTTTGCCTGCGAGTATCCTCAACTTATCTGCTTTTAGTTGTAATTCACTACTCAGGATGGGTTTAAGTTTAAACTCAGTAAGACAGATACTAATTGGCTACTAATTTTTAAGATAATAGCCTTTGTTATATGCACTAATGTACAATGTAGTCTAACACTCTTACTGAATTTAAAAACTGCAATGCATAAGAGAGGAAAGCATAAAATGGTATTCTTAAACCAATATTCTTATTATTATGCTAACAATTCTTATTATTCTTGCCCTGACACTGAAATAATTATGCATGCATAGATCTACACTGTTTTATCTCAATTTTAAAGAATGCATGTAAATGTTATACAATATAAATAAAACAATTATTGTAGCTTATTCTACAAATGATAATTGGCAGTTTTATTATGTATTAATATTCAATTTGTGCAGATTCAATTTAAATATTACTGTACAAGTATCTATACAATAAATTGTATACATATATTGTGTATACATATATAGATTATTTTACCACTAAATACACAATAACATCATACTTTATTAGCAACATTAACATATTTACCTGTACCCGTCCAGAATGCAGCTCCACCAAGAGGAAGTCTGTCGCTCCGGCTGCCAGGAATAACAGGCCATAGGACATAGAGGTTCGAAACCGTACATGGAAAGATGTTTGGCTAGACAACTCTGCCGTTTTCAAAAGCACATAACCATCTCCATAGAATGAAGCTGAAAAGTAATTTGTAATTGCATCAGTTGAGTTTTAACAAAAAATAATCTCGCTCTTTTTGAATGAAACATTGCACATTAACAAACTCTTTTAAGGGCAAAATAAATCTTTATTCAAATAAATTGCCAGAGGCCAAGCTCCGTTTCCTTGAAAACATCAGGGCAGGGAAAAACGCTATATACATGGATGTCATTATGTCTAGTGGAACTTTGATAACTTGGTTTGATGCTCTTATTGTCCCTAATATATTAGGTTTTACCAGTCACCTAAACTAACAGCTGCTGCTCTTTGCCTAAAGCAGTTTAAACTAAGTGCTACTGTATCTGTAGACCTCTGCAGAATGTTCTATCAGAATTCAATTAATGCTTTTAATGTGCTGAGTGCCTGTTAAAAGCAGGACAGCTTAATTTCTAGAGCACTGTGTCAAAGTATTGATTAGAACAGTAATGATTAGAACAGTGAAAGGAATGAGCATG
>JAZGTJ010013368.1:0-15045 GCA_036877575.1 Botia almorhae
TATTCATATATATCAGTATATTCACTATAATATACTCAACACAATGTCGGAAAAATGTCCTTATAACCAAGTTTCAAGATAAATAAACTTGAAATAAATGTTTCAAGAACATTTAAAATAACATTTTTAACATTTTTGTTAGTTAATGGAAACATTACGAAAATGTTCTTACAGCTTAAAACGGTTATCAAGTAGGATTTTTGTGTTTGGGTGAACTAATCCTGTCACATCTCACCAGTAAAGGTAGAACTCATTAAATGATGCATTAGAATAGCAAGTTAATTTGACAGACAGAGGCTGAGGATGGACAGAACAGAACTGAATGTGCATGGACAGGACGCAGGGCTGTGATAGACTATAATTAAAGAAAAACAATGGTTTCAATGGGAGGTGAGGATCAAGACACCTCACAGCATTTAAGGGTTAATTTCACACCTCCTTCTGTAGTGCCAGGCACAGCACAAGGGCACACAATGTGCTTGAGAGAGGGAGTAGCTTCGGTCCTCAGGTTAATTTACTTGGGCTTTTATTAGAGTCTGTTATTTGGTAGCATTGTGTCCAAAGCATTTGGTGACAAGTTACTCAACAAAAACTAATGGACCAATCAAAGCAGGTTTGATATTCATACAGTGGACTCGTGCGACGTTGCTTAAGTGTCCTGCTTCATTTTAAAGCGTAAAATTGCAGGGTTTTTTTAGTACTTTTGTTACGCAAGTCAGATGAAGCCAAGCTGACATGTCCTGGGATATCTGACCTGACAGCTCAAATGATAAACTACTGTATTATTATGAATTTACTGTTGCAAATCTGGATAGGGTAGGAAGATTGCGTTCTGTTATATGTTTGCTCAATAAGTGATTTTTGTTTATTTTAAATAAAACAGTTCAGCGTTACGTATCTTTTAACCACTTTGCTTTTATTAAAACAAGGCCACAGCCTTTCAGCAAACATGAAAGTGATGCTGCCAATGTCTGGTTAAATATAACATGCATTAGATGAGCGCAATGTTAAAAAAATTACTCATTTTCTATTTAGAACATTCTTTGCTCAGGTCTTCAAGGCTAATAAAGAAGCTCAAATTTAACAACTGTGTTTAATCATGGTTTACCTCCCCCCTCTCAGAGCAGCAGTGATGAACATGGTACCATAAAGGAACAGAGCGGATTTTGGAGGGATAAACACATTTCCTGTGTCTCTGGAATGCACAGAGGAATGTGTTCCATCAATCTGAAGTGACTTCCTCCAGCGTGTCACACATTTTTCATCCATCTGCAGAAGATAGGATTTGGCAGCACGAAGAAGAAAACTCTCTGCCAAACGTCTGTTAAAGCTAATTTCTTGCTCATAAACTTATATAGAGCATATGAGCCCGAAATATCTGAGCTGGATGCAAATTTATGCACGCGACACTGTTCTGTAAGTTGAGATGTTTTTAAGAGCAGAACTGAAAACTATAAAAGTGGTTTCACCGTTTTGCCCTTTGAGAATATTCTCCGTACGTTAAATCACACCATCTGTGTGTGGGATGATATATGCAATCTGTACGTCCAACTCTGATTACTATTCCGAAATATTTCCATAGTAATTCCCATATATTTTCCTATCAGCGCGAGGTGCTTTTCGTAACAACGGTGAGAGGTTTAACAAACCTCGTCTCTGTTTTACGACGCAAATGATAAAATCACACTAATCAAAGTCTGTGGGGAGATCATGCACCGCATTTGCATCGAGATACATTTGCACCCACAATGGCTGCTTGCGGAACAACCGTATACACGTGTGCTGAGAATGAGCGGCCAATGGACTCCGTGTGCGCGTCCCACGCTACGGGCCACATTTGCAACCCTGATCCCTGTGAGGCCGTGCCCCCATGACCTATCCTGACATGGGTCACTCAAACGTCACGGAAATTCACTGTTGATGATGTAGAGTTCCAGAAAATTTGATTTCTTTGACGGTGAAATGCCACACAAGTGTTTTTGATTCAACGTCATCACTTTTATACTTTTGTTTTTCATCGCTTTTATCAAATGGAATTCTGCCTTAAGAGATAAAGAAGTATTTTTATTACATATTTCCTTAATGAACTTTATTACATCTTTATTACCAATTCAGATATACACAAACTGTGTACCACGCCTTTAACGCCACTATTTAACACCCAAAGAAATCAAGTCACCAAATCAAATCATTTTTTGTCCCCGTAGGTGCTACTTATCTGTGATTCATTTGTGCAGTCAGAAGCAAATAAGGACCGGAGGGCACAGGAAGCGCCTGAGCGCTCACATCCTTTCCACACTGTCCACCCACACCTGGACCTCATAGTCCGGAGCTACTCTCCAGAACATTCCCCATGGACATCATTTTTTCCATGGGACTTTGGCTTGTCCCGCAAAGTGGTTGTAACAGGATTCATGCAAAGCAGCAAAGATATCCGTCATCTTTTCTTTGCCATACTTCCAACCCCCACCCCCGGTCTCATGATTAGCCTGTGGCGAGCGATCCACATTGTTTAACTCAAGATCTTCTGAAAGGAAACGAGAACGATAATTTCCCCCTTTATCATCATTGTTCCGGGTCTCTACCTCACAAACACTCCAGTGACCTCTGTTTGCCGAGGGTGCAGTAGAGATTCTTGGAATGTTGCAGGGTGCGAAGGCAAGCTGCAGTTGTGTAACTGCCACCCACGAGGGCCAACCTATGGGGGGTGGTGCATATCTCCAGAGCTATAACTGTGGCCAACGGGACGGTTCAACATTAGACACCTGCAGCTGACTAAGAACTGTTACTTTAGGTGAACATCTGAACTTTTGTGGGATGAAACCTGACCTTAACATGATGAATTCAAGAGCTGTGCTGATCTTCATTTGCACCTTGTGTACACATTTTCATGAAGGTAAAACCTTTTGTTTTGTGCATGTGTACTCTGTTTGTTTTATGTCTGCTATTAAAGTGAAGTGATAACATTTTCTATGCACTCCATGTTTTTAAAGTAGTTCCTTACTAGCAGTTTGAGTTTTAAAGCATTCCCAAACCTAATTTTTAAATTGATCGTGACAGTTTATAGAAATCCTTTAAGCTTAATATTTTCTGTACCTCTTTAGAATTTCATAAAAGTGAAAGTGAATTCAGTTCTCGCTAGAATTATTTTATTCACACTAGTTCAGCTGCCTCACAATAAGGGTTTGTTTACACAAACCCTTAATCAAGGGCTCATATTTTGTACTAATTAATCATGCCGGTGTCGTCAATTAAAGCCAAAATCGTCACCTCCCACAGAAGTTGTTTAAATGGCTGTGAACTTTATAGCTACTCGCTACTTTTAAGATCAAACGTCTTGGACCGCGTTCATGACTACATAAGATTTCACAGAGCAGAGGGATTAAGCGATGTCATAAGTCAAAAACATTGTTATAATAGCATGTGATGTATGACTCTGAAACTGCTGGAATCTGCTGATTGGGAAGTTTAACTAAGGTTTATGCTTTCTCTCTCTCTCTCTCTCTCTCTCTCTCTTTCTTTCCAGGCTGGGGGTTGCCTCTAATGTCCCAGTCTGACCCGAGCGACCCGCCGGCAACCCATAGGGTCAGGACCAAACGCTGCTCCTGCAACAACCAGCTGGACTCAGAATGCCACTATTTCTGCCATCTGGACATTATCTGGGTGAACACACCAAGGTGAGTGTTCATTCATGCATGGGCTAACCTGTGTTAAATGTATGTAAGTAAACTACAACACAGAGGTTCTACCAATGCTGAAGAGTTATATTGCTCAGATACGTCCACTTTCCAAAGTGTCAAGAGACAAATATGTATGTACATATATGTCTTAGTAAATGGTGCAAATCCAGTTGAGTTGTGTTGTGATTGGTACATTTGCGTGCTAGTATACTTCTAAAGATTAACTAAATTAACTTGTTGCAGATTGACATTCCAAAATTCACAGACATTCCAAAATGCACAGTCACCTAAGAAAACATACCAAAAGCAGTGATGACTCATCCTGCACTGCACCCTCTAACACAACCTGCACTAGTAAACAGGGAATCATGGCTGTGAAGTAACGGAAGCTTTGGGAATTTTCCCGCCATTTTGTTTCAATAGGAAATCTCTTAACACATAAGTGTAAGTGTGGCTTTTCAGTGTAAGTGTTTTCGCACAAGTTGCATTTATTGCTGTTTATCTTGAAACATCTTGGCACAGGTTGTAATTTTTATACTTGGCTTTAAAGCTTTTGCTTCAAACGGTGCAAAGTCTCTTTGTGTTTCATTTTTATGTGATATCCTTTCAGTTGAGTTAATTGCTGACTGACTTTCCGCTGGCTGTTTTCTCCATAGTAAGACCACAGTGTATGGACTGGGCAGTCCTTTAGTTCGCCGACGAAGGTCAACGGGCCGCTGCTTCTGTGCCAACCCTGCAGATCGAACCTGCAGCGCTTTCTGCCACTACAGGTGAGCGTCACCTCTCATCTGCCCATTAACGGTCAAGTGATGTCGCTTACGCAGAAAGGATGTTGTTTGAATGTTATTTTGGGTTAAGTACAAAGAGCGTGCTCGTTCAGGGTGTGCAGAGTTATCTGTAAGGCGTACGGTAATTCCAGTCAATAGTTATAATTATATATATATATATATATACATATATACATAAATACATAACCCACATCTGATCCAAGAAGACAAACGCTTTGTCATCTGCACAAGTTGCTTAGTCACTGTGACACCCATGTGTTGTATCAGCTTTATCAGCGGCTGCTATATGCATTCATAAGGGACGCAATTGAGCGATTACAGTCGGCAATCTGTTGTCATGGCAACAAGATAGCCAACAGATTTAAGCTTGCTAAAAACTGGGCTATTTTCCATTTGATTGAGTAATGTATTTATTGATACAAGTTGTTTAAAACAGTCAATGCGTCAATGTTTATTCTGATTTAGCGAATGATTAATTTTGACAACTTTGCACACTGTTTTCCAAGTTCTGAAAATCCTGCCATAATGCTGGTGAATCCGTCTAAACCTGTGCGTGAAAACCAGGAGCAGCCCAACAATGACTCCGAGAATGCCGGTCCAGGAGTTCTGGTTTTAGGGGAGTCCACCTCCTCTGGGGCTCGGTCAGACGTCATGAGTTTCCTCAGGTAAGGTCACATTGCACACGTCCACATAGTTCCAGTCTAAATAATATAAGTCCACACCTATTTCGTTAACTTAACTGTGATTGTGCCCTTGTTAGCGCCATTGCTTACAGCAAACCCATCTGTCTTTTTAGGAACCTGGTTAGAGCTAGAGCCAGGACCATGGAAAAAGCCACCCACACTAGACAGTGGGCATCTAAGGCCAGTAAACCAGGCTACAGATGAAATTCAAACCCTGAGGCAGAAGAGAAGGGAGTGCGAGCGCTTGAACAAGAGATGACCCTTGTGCAACATGGGCTAGCAGAACAAATACACGTCGCAATCTGAAAGCGGCGTACCGCGGCAGTAACAGGACCAAACCGGAAGTCCTATGGAAACAGGGCCCTTCATTTTAGGACAGAATGGAAGAGATGAAGGTTTAGGAGATGTGGAAATTAGGTTTTGGAGATCCAAGGGGGTCTTTGTAGGTTGAGGGCAAAGTGGACTGCTTCTGTCCAATGGAATTATATGAAAGAGAATCAGGTGTTGACAACTGAGATACAAACAGGACGGCTAGTTTTGTGGCTATGCTAGAATCAAAGTTAGTCCACAATGTCAAGTTTAATTAGAGATTAAAAAGATTGAAAGGTTTAAAGGGGACAGATAGAATGTTTCTGTTGAAATTCACCTATCTACAGAAGTGACGGTTGATACCGTTTTGGCAATCGTGTATAACCAGTTCATCTGTTTATTATTTCATTTCAACTAGACATTGTAGGAATGAAAACAGAAGATAATAAAAGCGTGAGAAACAAAATAGTACATATTTGTATAATGATTTAGGGCGACCTGAAAAGGCGGCCTATATTTGAGTTAATTAAATATTTACCTGAGTGCTATCATAAGCAAACAAAATGTTTTGCATTTAGTGTCACACCAAAAGGAAAGGAATCTTGGGCTGCGGTCCTAATAGGTTTTAAATGTCCTTAACTGACGTTATACTACAAAAACTTATAGGACATTAATTAGTTTCTCAATCATAAGGTTAGTGCTGGTTTAGTTGCTGGTCTAACTGGCAAAGCTGTATAGCCATGCTTACCTTATAGCTGATGAATCTGTTTTGACTGGCATGGTCTTTCAGATGAAGCTGGTTAGTTAAGTTGGTAAAGAGACCTGGTGTTGACGCCAACATACTGGCATTCCATGCTGAGGACCCCTTCAGAGTTGTCCCTTCACAGCTATAAGGAAATGTTCTCAGAATGTTGGCTGACATTCTCTAAAAGTTCTTTTAAAGTTATCAAAACATTCTTGCAGTAACATTAGTAGAAAGCTTTTCTAATGTTATATATCAACATTGTTATTCTTAAGTAGATAGTGGAATTATTTAAAAACATTACCAAATAAAAAAAAAGTTTAAATAATGTTTATTTAACCAAGCTTAATCAATACTGTTAATAAGACATCTAAAAACCATACTTTTTTAACAATCCTAAAACTTTTAAAATAACTCTTCTCATCTAATGAAAACGTTACAGAAACATTCTTACAACTTGGAATGGCTCAAAAGGATTACTGCTTTTGTTTAAACTGAACGTTGTTTTAAATATCCGTTCAGCCTTTAAATGCTGTTGTGTGTATTCCTAAGTGATGCAGTTGTGTTGTCGCAATATGTTGTTATGACAACAAGACAGACAATGGATTTAAACTTGCCAAAGAAAACCCGACTGCTTTCCTTCTAATTGCATAGCAATTCATAATCTAATCTAAACGTGTAATCTCAATAATTAGCATCAATGTGACGGAAATAGGCCAAAGGGTATCGCATTCAGAGAGATCTGAATGGTAAAGCTATTAGTTTTTGCTACGGTACTCTGACATGTAACATTTTGCTGTTTGCTAAGAGGGCTGCTTTTATGTAACAGCAATAGTTTCAGTTTTGATCAGCTATTGTTTTCACACCCTCTGTATGTTGTTAGAAGCTCATGTTAGAGGCAATGGTATATCTGTGTATTCATTGTAAACAAAAACTGTTAATAAATACATTTAAATACAAAATATTGTTGATATTATTAAAAAAAACACTGCATATATATATATATATATATATATATAGTATATAAACATAACGTTATGTTCCTGTAGCTCGGGTGGTAGAGACTAGAGGCAAACGTTGTGGGTTCGATTCCCAGGGAACACACACACACACACACACACACACACACATGACTGATCTGATAAACTGTGTACCTTGAATGTCTGTGTACCTATAGGTCTCTTTTGATAAAGGAATCTGCCAAATGCATAAATGTTAATACGTAACACCTTATTAGTTATTATTATTATTGTTTTGGGGACTGTGACAAATGCCAAGCAGTAACACAGGTGTTGTCACCCTGCACTGTGCCCTTCATAGGCTGGTCAAAATGAATTAAAATAGAAAACTGAAAGGAAAACGAATAGCCCTTATCATAAGTAAATGAATTCACTGGATCGCTGCCCATTCCTCGACTGACAAAGCACCTTGGCACTTAAATCTAAAGGGTGTGTAGAGTACGCGGTTAAAAAGTAATTAGTCTGACTTCTCTGACATGTTGTTGTGATGTGACCGAGACTCTTGTAGAGCAGGTGAGTTAGACAGGAAGCTTGCAGGCGCATGGGAAAGAGAAAGTGCAGACAATGAACAGCAACAGTCCTGGTGTTTTCCATTTTCCTGTCGGAACGAAAAATATAGGCCAACGGTGCAACAGTTTCCAAAATCTACCACCATATCCTTCATTTAAAAAGACTGCAACGAGATTATGTTCGCCAACTGTCTTTTAGTCAAACGCTAACTCTCAAATAAAACTAGGCCTTTCCCTGCCAACAATTGTAGGTTGTAAGTTTCCTTAAACGTTCAATTCAGTAATAAAACTGTTCAAAGCGTCCAGTTTTTTAGATGTTGTATTAGCATTACTCAGACGTTATTCAAACTTTGTAAAATGATGTAATGTTTTTAAAATGTCTCACTAACAACTTAAAAACAAACTTTTTGATATATATGATATATAACTAAAAAACATTCTAATAACATACAGCAAGAATGCTTTGGATAACTTGCGAGAACGTTTAGAGAATATTAGCCATTGTTCTGAGAATGTTTCCTGTTAGCTAGGTTGTCACACATTCTTCACTGTATGCCGGTTGCTTAAATTAAAACATAATTCATTAAGCAGCGTCTTTAATGTCCTGAGGCCTCTTATGTTCTCTGCTCATTGAAATGTGTTTTAGTGTGTCAGAAATGCAGCCACGGGAGTGAGCGGCAGTGATTGAGGGTTATTGAATAGCAATATTCGAAGATTGCAATATCAAAGAAAAATGTATGCGTCAACGTTACACGATTGTGTTCCTATGAAAGGCATTATAAAACCTCTGAGTAAATAGTTTTATGTAATGATTAAATATTTGGTAAAACAGATAAAGGAGGTAACAGCAAGGTAACAGCTGCCATGACGCCTTCATGTTAAGCTTGTTTAAAAATTCCATTCACCCGAACACAACAGCATTAACTCAACCAATGGCGTAAGTTTTTAGTAGGACTGTCTGTTTGGCTGACCAACGGCAGACAGAGGGGTAGTATTTTGGAAACCTGTACAAAAATCATTGTTTTTAGCAATTCCTGTTAACAAATACAGAGAATTGGCCACTCTGACAAGTTCAGGCGGTTTATACCCCCAACAACAGTCACGTTTTAAACAATGGCAGTCGCTCTAGCCTCTATCTCTCCCCTGAGCTCAACGTCGCCTGCGCCGCCGACAGCCATCTTTGTCCCGCATCGAAAAACAGGATGCCTTTAGACATTCCATCCCAGTTGCCACTACATTCAGAGGGAAGAGAATGACAGGAAAGCCCATCAGAGGCAAATGAGAGGAAGTGATATAAAGTAGAGACTGCGGTTGATAATGCAAAGGATAAAGCAGTGACACGTTTTTCCCTCGGTCACGAGTGCAGGGCTGAATAGCAGGACAAAAATGTAATTATGTTCTTAATTAACTGTTTCAACGCAAGGCATGTCAGAACCACGTATGGTCCCTGACCAGGTTAACCCATAAGAGTTAACATCGGCTGGGTTCTGTACCACAGTGCGCATTGATAAAGAGACTGTATTTATAATGATATCACATTATTGTTGTACTGTGTGATAACGAATCAGTAAAGTTGTTTGCATTGTAGCATGATTGTACAATATGCTGAAAGGTGACTATATTTAATGACTATTGTAAGGGAACATTGCCCAGTTATATGCTCAGGTTGTTTTCAGTGTGTCAGTATCGAAATTAGCAGCAAGCAGCTGAATTAAGCTGTCTTATTACTGAGGAGTGTAGGTTAGAATTTAACAAATAATATTGTTGATGCTCAGTGATAATATCCATCATAATATGGATATAGTAGAATTAGAACATAAACTAACAAGCTTCTGTTTATTTCATAATTTATTAAAAGGTTCCAATAACATTGTTTTTTTTGTAGAATGAGTGTTCACATACAGTATAACCTGTACTAAAGATTTCCTAAATCGCCGCATGTCCCCTTGATGCATCTCAATATGATGTACTTGTCATATATTTCTAGCCATAAGTTGTTAGTCATAAGATTTCCTACCTTAAGGGGTAATAAACCACCTGAAACAAAAGCACACGTTAAACATGTAACCTCGGATCATACAGAACTCACACAATCATCCTGTTCCATGACTTCCAACAGCTGCTATCAGTTTAAAATGTACTCCAGCCAAATGTTTTATTTTATTATTTTATTTTATCATTGTACAGAACTCCACGTGGTGACACATTCCTGGCGTTAGGTCAACATAAAGTAAAACACTTTTCTTAGAGATGCTGGTTGGTACACAAGTGTGTGTACGATGCTGCTAGAGTCACAATGACCTTTGCTGAAGTTTGCAAGGCAGCTAAATAATTCTCTTGTCAGAATTAGAATTAGAATCTCTTGTCTGGGATAAATACACTTTGGTAACACTTTACAACAAAGTTCAATTTGTTAACATTACTGAATGCATTAGGTATCGTGAGTTAATTGCAACTTGTATTAATTTAGGTTATTAAAAAATGTACCTATATTTTTAATATAATTAATTTACTTTAACAGTCATTGGCAGGTCAGGCGAAAGGGTAATTTTGTACTCTGTTGTAGTTGTTCCAGTGTTACAGTGCGTGCAATGTGTGTGACAGATCTGTGTTTGACAGCCTCTCTCAGGGAGCTGGAGCCAAGCTTTTGTCAATGGCAGCTCAAATACTGGCGCTGGCCTCAGTCAAGCCCTTTCACTTCTGCCTCACGTGTGCTCGTGTCTCCACTGCAGGAAGTGTCTGTTTCCTTCTGAACCCAAACAAACAAACAGCTCTTCCTCACTAAATTGCCTTTCTGATAAGTACCTGTCCATTATTTTGTGTCTGCTGTCTCGCAGATGAAGCAAATGAACGTTTTTGCTTTACTTTTGCACAACAAACACTTCAAACATAATTATTGCGCTTTTAAATGTTGGTCAGCTACATCAGATTTATTTTTGAAAAACTTTTAGGTATAATGACATACTTTAGTTTTTGTATGAAGAATACACTGTAAAAAAAAAACATTAGCTGCCTTAAATTTTTAGGTTTAATCAACGTGGCTGTACAAGTCATTTTAATGTACTGTTTCAAATCCTGACTGGTTTTAAGTTACTGTAACATAAAAAAAGTTATTACATACAAAAATTATTTATAAAAATTATTTTTCAACATTTTTTTGTTACAGCAACTCAAAACCACTAAAGATTTATAATGGTAAGTTGAAATGACTTGCACAGCCATGTTGATTAAACCCTTAAAATTTAAGGCTTGCTAATTTTTCTACAGTGTACAATTCTATTTAAATGTATATTAGCTGTCTCTGGAGACATGTATTGTTTTGTTATAGCATCTATTTAAACATATCTGGTGTACAAAACTGGGCATTAGAAAGAGGCATAAAATGGTTCCAATAATACAAACATGCATCTGTCCAAATGCACTTTTTATGATGTACCTCTCGTAAATGAGTTTATTAATCATCATTGATATAACGCACACAATTCACCTAGCAATCGTTGAAATTAGACTAACAACACACTGAATCAGCCTCCAGGGAAATAATATACGGGTTAGTCTGTTATTATCCCAAGATTTACGAGGCTCCTACAGTTATCAGCAGCATCTTTAATAAATTACTCAAATTATAAACCAGCGCCCCCTGGTGTATAATGTCAGTAATTCTGACGCGGTTAACGAGAGACGTTCACACACAGTGATTGTAATCTCTGACTGTGTTCAGCATTAGTGTTAATCATACTTAGTTCTCGATTTGTCTGTGGCATGAAACAGCATTAATGTAAGTTATGGTCAATGTGCATAAGTATGCGTTATTTATTTCCTTCAGTCTTCAGAGCCGCCCTCGACGATCAGAGCGCATGATACAATCTTAAATTAAACGAGGTAAAAATGTGAAGTTTTGTGTGTGTCATCTCTATGTGTGTTGTGCTCTTCGGAGGAGAGACTCTTGGTTTTCGATGCGAGGGGCAGCAGGTGCTGGCGGGGTTCACATCTGCCATTGATTTGAAGCATAACATGGAGAGGAATTTTTGTGTCAAATCAACCGTGAAACTGACCTACAAAGCAGATGACTCACAGACCTTGGAAACGAATGCTAATCTGTAAAACAACAGTGTTTATAATTTGTTATATTGTAGAATCTTCAGAATTATGGTTCATGAATTATGTGTTTACGTCACACTAAACGCAATTTATAAACTAAATACACTAAACTCCTTTCTATATTATGTCGTTTTTCGTTATAAAAATACAGACGCTTTATAGCAAATACAAGTTGCAATGTTATAATAACTTGCTGTTGGGTTAATACACATATTTTATCAACATTCTTATTTCATACTATTAAACATGTTGCTTTTTACCATATGCAACAGCACCTGCATATGCTGTGCAGTGTCGAGATCTCCAGAAACTGTCCACTAAACAGAATCGTTCCAGCACATTATGTTTGCTTCACTCTCTCACTGTCTTATTATTGAGCTAATAATAGAGCTGGATTGCGGAGGAGTCTCAAATCTCTTGGCAGTCTATGAAACCACGTGCACAATGTGCGTTTAGCACTGAGCACAACATATTACGAAACTTCACTTCACTCAGAATGTCTTCTGTTTCCAAATATTAACATTATTGCACTTCCTGTTTTGGTAGTTGATTGGTGGACATTTTTGAGGCGCTGCAGTAATTCTCACAGGATCTGGTTCGCTTTCCCTTACACTATATTCACAAATACGCATGACTCAAGTGCACATGTTTTGGAAATCATTATTGGTTAAAACTGCAGCCGTTGCCTCCGTCATGTTGTCAGCTGGTTTTTGAACTTTGATTTGTTGTGTTGGGAAATAGTGAATTATACAATTGTCTATCTGTAAACACATTATCATGCGTGACTTTGCAAAAAGGATGACGCCTTGAAACGTCTTAATGACCAGATATAAGCAGAAAGTCACAGACTTTCGTGGGCTTTTTGCAGCTTGCTATTAACGTGTGTTCAGATAAGCACTCGACATCTCAGTGAACCAGGAACTAGTTAGGAATCTAGATAATAAACATGCCTAATATTCAAAAAGGCATAATCTCGCAAACATTAAATCTAAATAAACATCTCTAATCAAAGCAGAATAGCGCGAATTATGTGTTGTTACAATTTTAATATGATCTCATGTTATTTTTTTCCAATAAAGTGAATCTGGCGTGTGAGTCATTAGGAAAGCAATAGAAACAGAAATAAAAATATCGCACAGGGCCACTTCTATTCCGATTTGTAGCATTCCGTTTAGCAAGAATATTCTTGTTTCGTTGTTGAAGTCAAATATCAGAAACAAGTATAGCCATTAAAACAAAATCTACGCAATTAATGACACTTGCTCAACACAAGCAAAAATGTCCCACACTACAACTTCTCCTGATCTTCCACTAGATGGCAGTGTTATGCTAATATATTTCCAACAGGGTTTGACATTGCGCTTTACCAAACTGTTAAAGGTCTTGCAGGTAAATGTAAGCCGTCGTACAGCCAAAATATATTTCAAAGATACTCGGTTATTCAGTCATCATAAGCAATTAGTTTTAACTTTAGTTCTGAAAAGCACTTTAGACATTGCAACAGACTAGCATTCTATACCCTCATACTTTTAAGTGGATTTCAACTTATTATCGCTGTAATATTATAACCGCAAAGTCACTTGCTTACCAGCTACGTTTACTTGAAATGAGAGCTTTTCATCTGGGGCTTGAAAGGATGATTGTTATGCTTTCAAATGAATATCTCGGTAGCCTATACTACACAACTGAATTCGATCAAATACCTTAACAGTGTAATTATGTACTATATATTTTGTTTTCACTTAACTTTTTCTTTATTTTCAAACGAATGCTAATTAGAATATGATCATTCACCCTTGTTGTACATCGTAAGCTAATCGCAGAAGTGTTGCCAGTCACGCGCCGTACATGTAGTGCAAATATTTTGACTTCAACGGATCAAAATAAACTACATTCTGTTTCTAAAAATAAAACATGTGACCATTCCTTTGTGTAATTAAACATAACTGTTAACTGTATCGTACGGTGCTTCATTCCGATATGTTAGGAAACGCGAATGAATTATGAAAATATCTCCTCGCATTATGCCTGGTTCGTTTCCCCCGCAGAGCCTCATGGGTAATGTAGTCATTGACAGTGCAAAGGATAATTGACGAGGATACAAGTACTTGAATTAGAAGACTACAAAGACCATATTGCTTGCCCACGGTTTCCGGTATCTTTGCGAAAAGTTTCAGTGGGGGCTGGAAAACAGTGTTGTGAAAAACTATCCGTGTTGTGGTGTACGTACATAAAATGAAACTAGTCGAGGAAAGAGGAGGGCCAGCCTTAGACGTAATAGCGGAAGGTAAGAGAAGTTACCTAATAACCAGATGATGCCCGCACTTGTTACCTTCTACACAACGCCAATAAAAACATTCGGCTGAATTGTCATCTACTGTTGCAATGTAAATCACAACTTTCTGACGTGATTTTTACATGTTATTCGTAAAAGTGCATTGTACATTGTACACATCCAACAATGTATTGTTACGCTTTTCCTCCACAAATACATGTTTTCATAATTAATCTAAAAAAATCCAACTCAATGAATAACCGACTGTGTACAAAGTTTCAGCGGCTGTGCGTTCGTCTCTATACAAAGAAAGTGCGCCGATGCGGGCTTGCGTTCCGTTTGCTTGTATTGAGTGCATGCAATAACCATTTACTCTAATGCAGTAACTCTAAACGCGACGCTTCCCCTTTAGTCTGCCATAAATTACCCGTCAAACTCATTTGAGGACGTTTGATAGGACGACGATAGACGGACTCTTAGCAAATGAGAAACCCATGCGAGCAGCGGTTTTACGAATGCACGTTGCCCACATTAGAATTATGAGATTCTATAATTAAAATAAATCCACGGATATAAAAGCCTGTTATTTATATTTGTTCCAAATGGTTTTGTGTTTTTAAGGCGTATATCCTTTGCCCATCTTCCAATTCCATTGACGTTGCCCGTGCGGTACAACAGGCGCGCTGTTAAAACCCGCGTCCGCTCGCACTGCCTTCATAGTACGTACAGAGAACCGGTGTTCCTCTATTGTTACCACGAACTGAAACTATATACGAGAGCCCATCTGATGTTCATCGCACGCAGCGACCGGTCGTTCACACAGCAGCTTGCAGATCGCCGAGGAAAATCTCACCCTCGGAGCGCATGTGTTGTGCTTTGTGCACATGCTGACCAGCTCTTGTGGTCCATCACTAAGCGTCACTCAATCATTGCTCAAAC
>JAZGTJ010013369.1:0-15044 GCA_036877575.1 Botia almorhae
AAGCGTGGGAATAGGATTTTCCTGGGAGTGTAATTCTCCAGTGATAATCCCAAAGACGTGTGTTTGCGCAACACACATTAGCAGGATTTCACGGAAGACGCTGTTAGTTTCTGCATCAACCGCAGCCCAGATTAGCAGGTGGTTGATGGCGACGACAACTGTTGACATCAGTGTTGTTTGAGTCATGTGCTCTAATCTACTTCCACGTATGTTTGGAAATCATCTCCAGATATGCTTAAAAGTGACTTGAGTTTGAACCCAGACACTGGTCACAAGTTCTGCTCTTCCTCTGATCTCCATGTGTCTTCTCTCACTTCCTCTTATCTCTGTTTTCACTGAGTGACCAAAGGCTTTGAAAAGGACTCATGCCAGACATCAAATCTGTGGCATTAAACCCGACAGCTTCTCTGTGCTGTGCAACAAGCAGAATACATTTCACAACTTAGTTCCGCTTCAAAGTCTGGATGTGAACCAACTCAAAACTTCCAGGGTCGCTGTCTTCCTGTTCTGAGCTAAACTTGGACAAACATTAAAAAGGGGCTCAGATCAGATTAAAAGTCAAAGCTCTATCAGGGGCCCCTTAAAAAATGGTTTTAGGGGGTTTTGTACAGCAGGGTCATTGCTGAGATTTTGCTGTCTACCAGATACAGGTACCATATATGGGGAACCCATGTCTATGGAGTATTAACAATCTGGATTTAAAGTTACAGAGAGGAGACACATCTGCAGTTTCTTCCTGAGCATCAAAGATTATCTAAACGTTTCTTTGCAAATAATAAAAACGAGGGTGAGGAAAAAGCCACATATTCCTGCAAGAAGGTGGTTAATGTTACGAAAACAAAACTTTTAGTCGCCTAAGGAAATATATTGCTTATTGCTAGATTCTGCAAAAAAAAAAAGTTAACTTCAATGCTACTAAAAGCCATCCATTGAACTGCAGCCCGAAATATGTACAGAGTTTTCTGCAAAGACAAGTAAGGTAATAAATCTTCTGTTGGGAAAGTTTTACCAGAGCATCTAAAATGTATCTTGCATATATCATAGTTCAACACATCCATCTAAAACATAGTAGACAAGAAAACCACTTTAATGAAGATCCGGCGTTTTACCTTTTGGTGCAGTAGGCGAGAAGAGCTTCTCTGATCCTAAATCAGATGCCTGCAAAACAGAAGAGAAACACTATTAGAGCTGGAACTATTTCGAGGATGTTCGTGTAAGATACCATGAAGGAACCTGCGTATCAAACAGAAGTTATTTTTCTCCCTTTTGGGGGGAGAAAGACAACAACACTGGGGGCGCGCCGTTGTGCCACTTAAAAGATGCCTTCCCAAAAACAAAGAGAGACAAAAAGAGATGAAGGATCTAAATGGCCTACAGACAAAAGTAAAACGCAGTAAAAAACGTTTAAATCCGAAAACTTTGTCAAGCCAAGCTTGTGTTATTTTCCCAATTCTTAATGATTTAACAATAGAACATGGCAGGATTGGTGTCACAATCCCTCCTGCAGATTAGAATAGGAAAAAGCAATCTCCCTACAAAGTGACTTAAGTGCTACATAGACTAAACATAAGTATGCGTTTCCTTCTCTATGTTGCAGAGCGTGTAGCTTCTGGCAAGCAGCAAGACAAAGCAAACATGCCATACGCTTACAAAAACACACCCATTGACAGGCAGACGTTGAGACCGCTAATGAAAAAAATAACTTAATTTAGGAACTTAAATAATTTGCACACTATACACATGAAAGGGGCTTTTCAAACAAGCTAGCAATAGCAAGCTAGCTTTGAAAAAGTTCCCACTCTTTCTTCAGAACGCTCTCCAAAGCCACGCCTCCTCCAACACATGAATGCATAAGTAGTTTGACAGACAAGAATGACATCTTATCATTCGGACAGAATGCAATGATTGGACAAAACATTTTATGGCCCTGCGCCTTCCACAGAAGACACATATAAATTTTCATAAATATATTTAGACCTCTTTACTTAGTGACTGCTATCAGGATGTGATGAGATTTTCAATTAATACAAATCTTTCTCCTACCCTGCCTTTAGTGTTTTTCACCCAGCGTTAATAAGCATTGGACGTGTAAAGCTAGCTATTTTCAAAAGCAAGAAGTTAGTGGGTTGTCTGAATGATTAGAAAGACTTCTTAAGGCTTTGGGTTCAACAAACACGGAGACAAAAATCTTAATACAAAATATACCCAAAACAAAGAAAATTCTAATTAACTCGGCATTCCAACTTTCTAGCTGTTTTATAGTTTGTACTTTATAACGTGTACTGAGTGCAATATTTGAAACCTCCTCTGAGACCAGACCCACAGCGTGGCATCATTTCGGAGACCTCCTCTGACGTGATTTCTGGACTACATTAATAAAGCGCTCTATATTTCAGACCCATAATTCACTACGTCAGGGGACTCATTTTTCAGCAAGCCAGATTTTTCACTACACAAGCTCTCTGTGTCTGAGCGCTGGAACGTTTTAGCTCACACCCGTGGGATTACATGAAAGAAACGAGGTTCAGATGAAACTGCGCCCCTAATGCGTATCTTCGACACACGGCTTTAAAGTCAAAAAAGAACATTTTGATACAGTTATTTGTCTTTGAAAAGTGGTCTTACAAGGGCTTAAAACGAAAAAAGCAACTGACAGACCGCAAAAACAGAAATTTAATGTGGCTGCGCTTTCGCCGCTTGTATTTTTCGGCAATTAACTATTCTACGCAGCAGCCTTTAAACTGTGTCCCTGCAGGCCGGAGGTCGAAGGTCAGCCACAACAAATTCTTCGCGCTTCTGCCACGTAGGGGGTTTGTGATTAAAGGAGAGAATGATCGCGATGAGCAAGAGAGGAAAATGAAAGAGAGAGAGAAAACAAAACAAATACCCAGACTTCTGAAGGACGCGCAGGGGCTATAACCGTTTCAAAACGGAGGAAATTGAAGCCACATTGCTGGGAGCCAAACAGCGTTGGCGGGGCCGCAGGAGGCCTGACCCGAGAGGACGTGTGATACTGGATCTGGAAGAAGAATGGCCAGAGCTGGGACTCGAAGACATTCAAACAGCCCTTAGCTCAAACCTCCCATTGCACTCATTAACTACAGCCAATCAGACAGCTTACTCTGGACCATGACCATGACTCTCAGAGGAACCAGTGAGATGGACAGGCGGTACCGGGGAGGGAGGGAATAACAGGAAAAGAAAAATAAAGAGGTCATGGGTCTGTGTTGAGACTTGCTGCCTACAGCTATAAAGTGCCACTGGACTCTTTTTAAGGAAGGAGGAAGAAGACAGAGTTGAGGTAGGATTAATCCCAACAGACGGGTGCGAGCCTTCAAAGAAACAATCACAACAGTCAGAGTTCACACTACACCAGTCATCTAAGCGTTTGATGCTCCGTCTCTAAAAATGACCCTCAACAAGATTGATTTTCACAAGGCGGACAAAGTCACGAGGTTGAAAAAACTATTAAACGCTTTTCTGATCTAAGACACCTGTAAAAGATGCTGCCTAAAGCCTCACAAATTGGCAATATGGGTGAAAGTTGACATGCTACTTTTGGGAGGTTAGCATGTCGTTAACGTGTGACACGCTGTAGTCCATGTAAAACAGTTTTAAATTATTTTTGGTGAATTTTAGGCACACATGCACACATCATTGCCTTAGTATTCAAATGTACTTAAGAGAATACCAAAACCGAACACTGTGCATTGAATTCAGTGCAAAGACAAACTAGAAAGAGCAACATAATGAGAGCTGCCAGGTGGGTTTCCTCCTTACACCCCTCCCTCTCCACGCCCCTCTGCTCACCTCAAACACCCTGCAGGAGAGGTTGGCACATCGGGGCTGCTGGTATCTGCAGAGACAAAGGTTTGGGACGGGCGAGATGTCACGCTGCCAACGGCTGGCAGGTTGGGCAGATGGCGTCAATTATGAGAGCGAGAGAGAGAGAGAGAGTCGCTCTGGTAAACTGGCCTGTAGAGGGCTGCACAGAGCCCTCAGATTAACCTGACAGAAACAGGTCGACCTCTACAACAAATACACACATTTTAGCATGTGGGTCGTGCCTGTGTTTTATCATTGTCAGTGCAAACTCCTTCCCTTTCCATTAGCAACCATTCCTCATCCATCCTCTCGCCCATGTGCATCTCTCTCTCCTTTAAAGGGATAGCGCACCCCTAAACAAAAAGTCATTATTTACTCTCTCTCACATTGTTCCAAATCGGTGTGACTTTATTCCCCCTGTGGAACACAAACAGATTTTAAAAATGTTTCGATTGTACTTTTTCCACACAATTACAACTGTGACTCTTTTAATAGCTTTTAATGAGAACAGAGTTTTGCAAAATGTCTGGGATTATGTACAGTGGAAAATAAGTCCAACAGCTCTGTAACAGCATCAGGGTGAGTAAAAGAAAAACCTTTTCGGGGTGAATTATTCCTGTAACTGCACGACATTGTCTTGGGCTTTAAAGTTTTCTATTTTCTCACTGTTTACGTAACATCATGTTGAAGAGGAGCAGCAGAGCACTGATAAACATCACACTCATCACCCTCTCGATACAGCTGAGTGCCACACCACAACCACCTCTGCATCTCGCCCGATTTTTATCATGTGTCAAGTGCATGTGGGTTAATGTTGTAGTCTTTGGGTGTCCGATTGTGGGCGAGATGTTACAGCGTGGGTGTGTAGGGCTGTGTGTGTGAATGTTAACAACTGTAGAAGAGGAGAATTGTCTAAGAAGCATTGGAGACTTCTCTTCATTCGTCCTTCATTTTATCTCACTGCTGTTTGTGAGACAAAACTGGAAACATTAGTCAAGTTTTCTTTCAGTTTGGGTGTGTGTGTGTGCGATCTTACACTGCGGCTGCACACGGATGTGTGATTGTGTGTAAAATCTCACGCGGCGTGTGTTCGCCCGCCGCTGCGCTCATGCAGTCATCCAGGCATACGAGTTCCTGCTAATGAAACTCCAAATTAATTATCTTCACTGTGTTTGTCCTTCTCTCTCCCAGCCCCCTGCCTTCCTCTCTCTCTCCTTCTCTCGCAGCTCTGCTTAATGACCTCCTACATACTCGTTTATCATGAGCGCCGCTACATCTCTCCCTCCGTGCTCTCATCCTATCAGCCGCGCCGCAGACCGCCTCCAGTCAGAACAGGTGTGAGAGCCAGTGATTACAGCTCTCTGCCCTCTCCACTCCACAGGAGAGTGACACACACACACACACACACACACACACACACACAACTCCCACACCAGCACATTAGACATGCATCTGTACCTAAAGCATCATTAAGATGATAATGTATTCCACTGGGTGACCGTGCAAAATGCAGTCCTACCCACAAGTCTGCGCTGCTCGCCGCGAGCAGTCCTGATTGGTCGAGGGCGAGGAACGTTTCCTTCGCTGAACTCTCACTTGGCAACAACAAGCCGAGAAGCTAAAACGGAATCGCAGCGCTGCTTCTGCGGTTTGCATATCTAAATCGCCTCGAGTTCCTGCGATCCTGCCTTTGAATCCCGTCTTTTTTTTTCCTAATTCACTTCTTCCCTCGCAGTTACTTAATTTACATTTCTACCATTATCACTGCGCCGAGCTCTCTTCATTTATCTCTCTTTATCAATCTTTCTCGGCATCTACCTGAATTCTTCCACTTTACATTCACAGTCACTTCCTCCTGCTTCTGAGCAGTCACAGGCTGTTAACATTGCAGTCTGATGGTGTGACATACAAATTAGAAACCCTGTGAGCTCAGGGCATGAGCGAGACTGTGGGGGAGGGCAGGAGAGAGAGAGAGAGAGAGAGAGAGAGAGAGAGGTTAAAGATGTGTTGCATAGTAACACTAAAGCCAAACAGTAAGACAGAGTCACAAATCAGCTAAGTTGTGGCTGCCTTCCGGGCCTGACACATGAAATAAACACATTGGGAAAAGGCTCGGGCAATTAAATTCTGGTGAACTCCACCATTTGTGCTGTGCCTCCCCTGATAACACTTTACGATTGTAAGAACGTTTACCTAATGTTACCTTTAAAAACCAAAAACATTTTAAGAGCTATTTTGAACGTTCTAAAAACTTTCAACACGTCCCGTTTTTTTTCCATGTTGTTTTAACGTCATTGCTTGGTTGTAAAAATGTTATTCAAACACATTTTAAACTATGTAACATTTTTAAAACATTCCACTAACAACTTCATAATAACGTTGATATGATATGTAACATTAAAACGTTTCACTAATGTTACTGCACGATCGTTCCTGATAACTTCCCATGCTCCCGGGTGACAGACAGTAGCCACACAGGAGCTGTCACGGGCGACAGGCGCTTATGGGCCGCCTCACCTTTAATGTGAAAGCTCTGGAAGATAAAACCTGGATTATCAGCAAAGGAATCGGAGCCTGTTCTTTAGTGCACACACTACAGATAAAGATCTCAGTCCATGGTTTCTTACTCCTGCCAACACGGCTGAGATAAGAGGAGCGGCAAAGAAAGGGAGCGAGGAGGAGATAAATAAGCTTCTATTGTGGTTAACTGGACACTTCCATTAGATGGGGGTGTCACTTAGCGTTCACAGAAAATGGGTAATATCTACAACCCTATTGTTAAGGCAGCGGAGACGAACTGAGAAACAAAACATCGAAAAAATTATTGGAACTGTTTTAAAACTGGTAAAACAATTTAATAGCTCATATAACGAGTTTTAGTTTGAGAGTAGAAAAGGCTATTTTTACGGCAAACTCATAGCATTAGAACTTAAAGGTAGCGTAGCCAATTTAGGAAATGCTAGCAATAGCAACCTGGCTTTTAAAAGCATAGGATCCCGTCTACCCTTCAGAGCGCGCTCTCCAAAGCCACGCCTCCTTCAAAATGCATGCACCACACAAAGCTTGACAGGTAGGTAGGACATCCTATCATTGTGTTTGGACCAAATGCAATAATTGGACAAACATTTCATGGTCATGCGCCTTCCACAGAAGATATATAAATATACTCACTCCACTTAGCGATTGCTACCAGGGTGTGAAGAGTCTTTAAAACAGCATTACAAAAATGTTTCTGGAAAATATCACTTACACTGCCTTTAAAAAAACATAATACCAATTCAAATGGCCTTTTTATTATACAAAGAATATTAGGTACATAAAATGCCCATTTAAAATAATATCACATCAGATCCTAATTATATAGACTTCTATTTGAATATTTTGTAGTATAATAGTATTTAATAGCAATGTAAGACATTATAACGTTACCGTGTAGAATCATCAGAGGACTGCAAGGGCTTACGGAAGCATTTGGGACAAGGCCTCTGACTTTATACAGACTAGCTTCCTATCAGCCGCATGTGATTCTTGGAAGGTGGTTAAAGCTCTTTTCGGTGTCTTTGTTCACCTTGTTTTCTTCAATGAGAACAACGTCTGAATCATTCACAACCTCAGGCAAGTAAAAAGCGGAGTTACTTTTTTCTGCACATCTGCCTCACTGAGAGGAAAACCCATCCGGCATGTTGAATAATTCATAGGTAATAAAACGTCTGTGCCCCCTTGCTGGGCCTTCATCTGCAGGAGGAAGCAGAGAGAAAAGGCAGCAAGGAAACTGGGGACTGTTCGAGGTCTTGTTAGATGCAGAGCCCGGCGGTCTTACCGCGTGGTAGCCCGAGTCATGCTCCGCCAGGCACTGACGCTTTTAATGAGGGGAAAAAATGCAAAGCAAGACGCCCTGTTTTCATCCAACCGCGAAGCCATGTGAATCGCACATGAATCATCCCCTTGTAACACAAATACACGATCTGCCAAAAGAAGCAGACGTTCTAACCTGAACCAAGGGTGCATTCAGGAACCAAAAATCAGAGTTTGGAACATCGCACTTGTGTAACGGAGCGTTTTTGGTATAGCTCTTGCACGGCCGAAACCATTTGACCTCTGACCTTTCAGGTGCTATACTCACAGCAAACTGCTGTTGGTTTAGGAAGTGTAAACGCTAATCATGTTGTGTATTGCTAGCCCAAGCAGACCAGCCCCTCAGAAACAACACGGTCACTGCAGAAGTGATTTAGGGGAAGGAAATGAAAAGACAGTGTAGAAACTAACACAATGCCAAACCTCCCCAACCCCTCAAAGCACACATAGATGGAATGTACTATATAAAGGAAGCCCACAGTTACGCCAGGCTCCTGTTGGGAAGGAACGCGCCACATTAAGTGGAATTTACTTTCTAAGCAGACACCACTGCTCACATTACTGAGCACTGTAACGCTATCCCCACGCCACAGTCTGTCTGCAGGTCATCTCGCGACTTCAAAATCACCTCAGCAGCTCCAATGTCCTTAAAATAGAGGGAAGAAAAACACGTCAGCTCCTTATTGGCTTTGAAAACGGTGCACAGGCCAATATATAGGCCACTAGCTGAGTGTTGAAACCTCAATAGGTCTATGTCCTGTATCTGCCGGGGCGGTCTATAACAAGATCCAACAACTGGAAATGTGTTTGACGTGTTCTTAAAATCATTCTTGGTAAGACAACTTCTTGAGAATGTCTGAACCATCCAATTGCAATACATGCTATGCTGTCATAAAAAAATCCCACTCATTTCCCCTTATAAACTGAGAGTCTCAGTTTCGCAACCCTACAAGAGAGACGGTCCCTCAAAGACAAATCAACCTGCTGACCTTTCTAGCGGCCATTTGCGGTCCTATAACATTGCGGTCCTAGCCTGGCAACAGCATTTATCTGGAGCTCTATATAGCCCAACTGATGTCTTTATTCACTGCTAGGAAACTAGCACATATACTTCAAGCACGCCGGACAGCCAGTTTATGGGGGGGAACTTTAGGACTTTAAACACTGCAGCAGCTGCCCCGGGCATGTCACATTTATCGTACACTAACACCAGAACAACGCGCATGGCTGCTTTTATCACCTCAGCCCCAGATGTGCACCGTATGAGGGTTCAAGGTGTATAAATAAACAGTCGGGAAATGTCCCGCGAATAGCACGAATGCTAGTCGCGCAAACCGGGTGAGCTAAGAACATTGTGACAAAGCGCAACTCCCTGTCCGTTTATCATCAACCCGACAACTGGGCTAACCTTGCGAGACAGATTACGACTCTGGCTTTCACACTTACCGTTTAAACCTAGCGCCCAAACATACCAGCATGAGGGGACCTCGTGTCAAAAAGCTCCCAGTGGGGTTTTCAATTACATTCAAATTCTATTTCTTGCTAAATTTGCGTCACTTGAGGCAAAGGCAGAGGTGGATTTTCGTCTTAACTGGTGTAAAGAAACTCATTATTTTCTGCGACCAAACCGCGTTTACGCTCTACAGCATGTGAGAAATCGCAGGAAGTCGATGTTTTTGATTTCACCGCGCTAAAGTCAGTTAAGGTAACCTGACAGCGACTAGGGAATAACAATTAACGCTGGAAAGCGCCGTGAACATATTTGCTCATGTTGTTACTGCCTTTTGTACTCAGTAAACACCTGGTAATTACAGGGCTGTACAATAAAGTGTAATCTACACAGGCTAAAGCACACACTGTAAACCAGCTGAACAACTGCAAAATTGTTTCAACAAACTAAACAACACCCTTATTAGCGCCGAGGCGTTTTGTGAGAACTTCACTGAAGGAACGCTGATATCCGTTGGAACAAGCGCTGCCAATTAGCACCTGCGTACTGAAGTATTTTTACATTGTTGAAAAGTGCAATAAAGGCTTGGATAGAGCAGGCTGACGAGGGTGTGTGTGGGCGCAGCATGCGAGTTGACTTACAAAAGACCCAGTGGAAGAAAATTAAAAGTTGCTTCGGCTGCCAAGAAAGCAACGCGTAAAATTGTTCAGTTCAGATTAAATATAATGAAGCAAGTAAATGCATCTTTGTCTGACATGCTACACTTTCAATTATTCATGCGGAAAGAGACAGAGAGAAAAAAACAACAACAGGCAAACAGTTTCCCCAGGGTGTTCAGCCCATATTCTAGAAGGCACATGATGAAGAGGATGAATATCTGTCTCTCGCTATGCCTGTTAAGAGCTTTAAAAGTCCTTGCGCGGCTCCCGGCATCAGTTCAATACGATACAGTGGAAGTGCAGCAAGCACAACGAACACCGCAATGCCAAACTGGCCAGCGCTTCTCTTCTCTCCAGAGTTTGGCACAAAAACAATACGAGGCAAATTGATTTGCTGCCTATTGGAAAAAACAAGGTTAAGCAGCTAATTAGAGGCCCTTGACCGAACAAGCAGTAAACCATGTTTTGTCAATAAAACAAATTATTTCGCCGAAGACCGACCCGGGTCGCCATGACAATGCTGGAACAGCTTTTAATAGTGCTTATACAAACATAATTTTCCTTGTAGCCTTTCATGTTTGTATCACTTTAACCTTCTACTTAAAAACCTACCTGAGCTAGATTAGTGTTGGTGATGCTAACATTCCTTACGGAAAAAACTCGTCCTTTCCATTTGTCACTGGGATTATCCTTTAAGTCTTTGCCAAATGACACACACTTTCCCTATGGATCTATAAGAAATCGGATTGGTGAGTTGTTTAGACGTAGTCCTGTTTGCATATCATGTCTGCGAACATAAAGAGGAATTCCACTCGACATCCTTCTGGGATTGGCGTCAAACGGCAAGGAGATAAAAGGCGGATAATCCTGGAATGCCAGAATCCTTTAACCCATCATCCTGGATCCAAACGCGAGGCATCAGTGAGAGAAAAGCTCCCTTCTGTGAGCTGAGATCCTCTGGCCAAGGGTAGTTCCCTCTAACTCCAGAGCCCCATTCTATCCTCGCACTGCTTAAAAGCTTTACAGAGAGAAAGAGGAGGATTTAACTAAGTGGTAAATTCTGTGCTTCTCTTCGCACCAGGAGAGAAAGTAGGAGATAGAGGAGGCTGGCGTGGTTTGGGGGGGTGGGGGGGGCTTGAGCATGTACTGTATGTTTCCCTGCTGGGCAATAAAAATGGCTTTACAACGATAAAGTGTTTTAATGTGAAACCCTCGCCTCATACAAAGACCTGGCTGGTCCAAAACTCCAATAAAAGGAAAAGCAGCGAGAGGGGCTGGTGGTGATTTATAAAACATTTGAAAAAGAACTATACAAGAGAACAATCACTCGGGCTTATTAATGTTAATGTGGCTTCCGACAGGAATCAAACGTTCTTGATATTTTCAGATAAAGGTCTTGATGTTCTACAAAAACTCTGTGCCTCAAATCCTCCTCAGTACATAAGTTAGTTTTTTAAGTAGTGCACGGGCAAGCACCTTCACATTTCCTTTCAAGAATGCAAAAGATCTAGTTTTATTTTAATAATTAAAAGGAAGAAAACGTATCCGTATATCTGGAGAACAATGAAGAACCTTCAATGTGGAACACGTTTTCCACAAACTAGACGAGAGACATGTTCCGATCCTCAAATCTGACACCTCACCCATGGTTCTTTTCTCAGTCGTGCTCCTCATGGCACGTATGTGCACCTGAAACACCAGCTAGACCAGGTCCGAGCCTGGAACCCACCCACCCTGAAATATCACCCAACCAGATGCAGTGCTTCAGCATGGTGTAAATCTCCCCAGATCAAACAAACACCAGTGAGATGACAGAAATATACTGGGATTCAGCTCTCTCTCGCTTCAGTGATGGTGAGCAGACACCTTGTGTCGAAAGCTCCCTGTGGGTAATCGGAGCCTAACAGAAGTTTGCTCTATGGAGTTCAACTGAATGTGGCCCAATTATATTCTCCCAATCTTTTAGTGTGTGTGACGCCCACACTAAAGCACACAAATCAATGATGGGATTTGCCCCCGACACCGCTCCACTCCTATCTGCCTCCCATTTCCATTATGCTTGGTTGTCACTTGTTAGATTACAACCTCTGGAGGACAGAATAGTCTACCTCGTCTCCTAAAATCAGCACACTCTCGCTGAAATTTAACAAGATCCACCTGCGCAGAGCAGCACAGGAAGTATAGAACAGAGGAACAAATAGGGTGTAAATCATGGGGGGCCGGAGAGGCTTGCCTACCCTAATTATAGCTTGACGCCCCCTTTGGAAAGTACAGCAGAAGGTCACATATTTTGCAGCCTTAATTTGACATATTTCATTTTAACACCTTGTGAAATCAATCATAATTAATATTTAATTTTAAACACCCCTAACATGGGTCAACTTGACACTGTCTAAGTGATTCAGTACATAATTGGATTTGAATGACAATTTTTTTACACATTTAAGAACCTTGTCTTGTAAAAAATATTTTCCAAAGTGTTATTAAGCTTACCAGTGTTGTTAAATATATGTACATTTTAACTGATGTTAAAATGGTAAAATTACAAACTGGTTAAAAAAACAGATATATTTGGTCAAATTTATGTTAAAAAGAAAATCAAATGTTATTATAAATGGCAAAACCTTTAAATCACCAACAGCCATTTAATTCTGCACACTTGAGCGAGTTAAATAAGAAACATCTTCAAAATATTTTGTATTGTAACCAGTAGTACTAACATCAGCCACTAGGGGCATCTGTCCAAACCCCCCCTTCCCCCACACCCCCAAAAAAATTTACGTATATGTGCACAATTCATAAACATCATACTATATTGAATTCAGTTTTTCATTAGTAATCTCATTTTTTGGCTGCAGGACGGCTTATCTAATGGAACAATCAGAAAGAATGTGAGCGCTGGTCACTTAATTCAATAACGCTTTTGTTTCTCCTCGAGAATGAAACTGAAAACTTCTTACATGTGGCCTTGGAATTTTGCAGAACGTTCCGGATATCGTCTTGAACGAATGCACATGGAAGCACAAACCAAAACCGCTGACAGTATGACTGACGGTTCTGACAACGTTCCACACCTCAGACAAACCCTTTTTATTGGTTTACACTGAAAACAGCATAACAAATCCTCACGCAACATTCCCGGTACGGACAAAGTATGTGCACCACAAAACTGATCTGTTTTAAACACTAATAATTGTTGGGCAAAACAAACGTCCGTGTTTTTCTGTTCATGCGTGTTACGAAAAGACTTCCTGACATACACACTTAATGGCACGACCCAAATCCAGATGTTGTGCATTGGTGCCAAGGAAAAACATGGATAAACACAGGGAACCGGAAAATGGGAAAAGTACACATTAAATATAATCAGAAAGAAACAGGAACGGGCCACTTGAATTACTTCTCACATATAATTTGTTTTTAAGGGAACAAGACCAGGCTTTGCCAAGAACAGCCTGATGAGAGGGCACTCAAATTATATGAAACGGGACCAAAGCCTTGCCGACAGTCCACTCTTCGGCAAGCAAAGTTGCGAGGAGCTGCTAAAGTCTTCAAAATGCACGAGGCTGGGAGTTGGGGATTTCCAGAATCTACCTTTTCTACCCTCAAGGCACAATTCAAATGAAATGTTATATATAGCTAACAAAATACATATGTTCTTCAGATTACAAGATGGGTTCAAGGGAAATCTCCACCTCAAGTTATGCTCTTAATAACACACACATTTTTTTATAATATTGTTTTAGACTGTTAATGCTCCAAATAAATGTTTTACAGCCTGCTGCCACAAAGATCTTATTCCTCTCTAGGAGATCATGATGAACTACAGTATCTACTGGTGCTTTCATGAACCTACAAACCAATATCTATAATGTAATATCCGGAAGTATTTTTATTCTCAAGAACCATATTAGCTTTAAACTCAGGAACTGTACATGGTAACGATGGTTCTTGATTAGAGGAAGGGTCTGCAAAATCTAAAATCAGTTTCTACACTTTCTGACCAATGAATCAACCTTATAGCTGAGCATAAGAAAACATTACAATAATTAAAGAACTTCACCATAATCCATTCATGATATATTTTATGCTTTAAATAATTTGTATAACTTTACCAGGCATGAAAATCACAACTTTAAAATTCTCTGACATTTCCAACTTGGTAATTTTGGTACAATTGTAATTTCTTCGTGACTGTCGCAATCCCACAAGCTTAACTGAAAGAACCTCTAAAACCGTTGCAAACAAACAAGCCTTCACAGCAATAAAAAACATGAGCTTCGCCGCAGTGCACTGAGGGCTGTGGGTACATCATGTGCCATCAAGTGCGGTTTGAGCACCTATCTAAATAGTGCTACTCTAACTCGCCAAGCACAGGCCACTGTTTGCACAGGCTCTCTCTCAGCTCTCTGATGTTGCCACAGTGCTAAACTGCACAGCTGTTGTGCAATCTGTGGTGGTGTTAATTACCCTAATGCGGACGGCAGCTTGTCAGCCCCACACTAACAAAGAGGCCTTATGGTTTTAATGTTGGCCATCTTTCGTTCTCACTCCCCTTCTGCGCCCTTTCGCCATCCTTAACCTTCTCTTTTTTTCTTTTTCTCCTCTCTTCTGCTGTCTTCATTTATCGCCACTTTCTTACCTGGAAGACCACCCTCCAAATATGCTACACAACCCTGGAAAAACACACACACAACTGACGAAACCTCTCTGTGCAAATCTGCTTACCAAGAGGAGAAAGAGGCTAAGGGACCAGATTAAAGAAGGATTTAATCCAGTGCCAGTGAAAGGGCTTAAAAAGAAATATGAGAGCAGTGAATGGTAGAGCACAGACGCTCTGAATGGAAGAGAAGGCGGTAAATCCGAAACAATGGTTCACATCTGACTTGGCATCTGAAAAGCTCAGGAGACCTCCAGCTAAGAGAGTGGCATTTTTCTCAGGACTTCCTGGAACACTTATATGAATGACTTTTTTCACATGCAGTATTACTGGGCTTCAACTTCATTATGCAACCAAATTGACTTTATCAAACACGTTAGAAAAGATGTGATCTAATCTGCTTTCTAGAAAAGGCTGCAGAGATTTACAGAGATATACTTTTTATCATCCCCTCCTCCTGTTTAGACAAGGTAATACATATACCAAATAATAACAAATACCAAAATGAAGCAAGTTTCAAAAATTTGAAATTTGTCCCCAATCAAGGTTTCACAACTACACAGCTCTGTTGGATAACCTGGCAGCCATGGCCATC
>JAZGTJ010013370.1:0-15043 GCA_036877575.1 Botia almorhae
GTGTCCACCAGGTAAGGACAAACCAGAGTCATCTTGATACCGTCCTTCTCCGAAGCTTTGATCTCGTGACTCAGAGACTCGTGGAAACCGATGGCACCGAATTTGCTAGCACAGTAATCCTGAAACCCAAAGTAACCACAGGGTCTATAATGGCGTGCTTTGAATCGCACAGACAGGTAAACATTATGGAGCTACCAGAGGCTGTTTTCCCCTCCTAATGGCGCAAGAGGGTGAAAGCAGGTCTGTATTAGCATTTTACGTTTATTTACTGTGTGCGGAACACAGGTAGAGCTGCACAAGAGGGTTTTGATGTGGTTCACTAAGGACATGAGCTTCAGAATCAGTGGGCAAACACAGATGTGTGTATATAAACAGACTGGGATAAAGGGATTTGATGTGCTCGAAGCAGATTGAGTCACTCGGTTAATGTAAAGCCATAAAAACTCACATTCAGAGTATTTCAAAGAAACATAGGTCGGACTGGCCTTCTGGGACTCTTTGAAGACTAAAGATGAGGGTTTGTAAAATAGAAGCATACGCACAGCTAAACAAAACAAAAGAGGACTGCTTGGGAAAATGACACGGGGTTTAGACAGCAATGAAAGAAGAGGACTGTATATAAACTAGCCTTTAACCTCTATTGGGTCCCTCATACACACAGGCTAGTGTGGCCCATTAAAACATTTGCATGCTATTCTAGCATCACTAAAACGTTTTTATTTAAAGAAAATAACCAAGTGAATTAAGATGCTTTATTAGAGCTGAAATCACTGATAGCCATTAATCTAAAATTGCTGTTGTTCATAATCACATTGTCATTGACTTAAAAGATCCACCATGTTAGTTAATTGTTAATTGGATCCTTTTATCAATTCTACAGGCAGCCTTGTTAAAATATCGGAAACATTTTCCTTTTCGATTCTTTTAGTGACACTTCAGTGTATGCGAGCATGTGCTAGTAATCGGCCAGATTTCCCATAATGCACTTGTGTATTGCAGGCAGAGAAACCCAGAGGGCATCTTTCAGTGTTAGCATGCTCCTTAAGCAGCACAAAAGGGCCTAGCATGTTGCGTGCTGAATTTCCATGCCACAGTGAGCCAACATGGTGAGCCCCTCCAAAAGCACTGTGTTTATTTCAGTGTGCTAATAGATTTATGAGATGAATGCAGTACTAACCTCAACACCAGCTGTGCTGAACAGACCCAGCGAACTGGCAACTGTCACGATGTGGCCGTGGTTCATCTCTAGCATCTTGGGAAGAAATGCCTTGGTGGTCTGGAAGATGATGAGTGAGAAGAAAGAGAGAGAGAAGAGGGAAAAACAAAGACTGTTATTTTCCTTATGTTGTTCATCTCTGCCAAAGCCCTTTGATCCTGCCTTCTCCACCCTCCGACTAAGAATTCACCAAGATTAAAAACTGTATCTCTCATCCTGCTCGGGGAGTTTAGAAACGCAATTCCATCACAATCTTAAATGCCATTAACAGGGAGCTCGGTTTCCACGTGCACTCAGAGATTCTTTAATGTACGATTAAATTTGTTTTGCTAGAACTAGTTTTGAGAAGTTTTCATTTCTGATGCGGAAGTTTGACTTGGATAGGAAACGTAAACTACTGTTTAAGTAGGACCGAATCAGAACTTTTGTTAATGCCTGCAGGTTGGTTTCAAATTGGCCTAAATCTGCTTATAAAATGGTAACGGGCTACTTTTAGACTCACACATGCGAGTTCAAAACAAGTGGTTTGTCTGCGGTTTCCTCTTTTCCCACAACGACTTGGTCCCAGGAGCAGCATCTCAGTATCCCACAGCACAAAGCCAGAGCAACGCAGCCACTCACCGCTGTCACCGCAAGACAGCTCAACACCAAAACAACACTTTGAGCTTCTGTAACACTGCTTGCGGGTCAACAAAGACCGGGAAACAAACACCACCTTTTCAGCCAAGATCAGGCATTAGCATGCTGCTGAAAAGGCTGGTTTGGACCAGCATTGGATTTCATGGTGGTCTAACCTGCTTTATGCTGGTCTAGCTGGTGGATCTGCATAGCGCTATTGTTTCTCAGTAAATAACATCAACCAAGATGGTCTTTCTGATGAAGCAAATGAAGGCAATTCTAAATAGAACATGGAAACAAGCTAGAAACCTGCCAAATACAACAGAACTCCTTCCAGATACCTTCTATGATATCACCATTTATAAACATGCCCAAAAATGGACCCGGGCCATGCTTGAGAATGGTACCAGCTCGCACAGTTCCGTGTAACGAGCAGAAATGCATTTACACGGTTCTGCCAGCCATCTAAATGCGTCATCTCGACACGTTGTTGGAAGATCTGCAGCACTTGAGCTAGCGTGGGTCAGAAATTTCTCAAATTCATTCCCCCTGACTTAACTTTCACAAGCAAGGTCAGACTGTGGATTCAGAGCTGTGGTCTGCATTTTACAGTTGCTTTTAATCCATGATGTTAAGACTAAACTGTGTATTTTTCCAGTGCATTAAGTATAAAATTGCTCTTAATATTTACCTCATTGTGTTGGAGGGTTCTTTCGGGGGGAAGAGACTTGGACCAGTTTAAGGCTGTGCTCGTGCTTTGCATGCCAAACTGGTGGCAAATATGCGTGCAAATGAAGCATTAGGGTAGGTTGCGCCTGTAGTGTACATATGCCAACATCTTACAAACACTGGGATCCTTCCGTACTGAAATTTGATTTGGACAGTTTAAATTATGCACTGCTGCCAATGAGATGAATTAAACTATTGCTTCCCTCTTGGCCATTATAGAACACAGACAGAGAAATACAGACAGAGTTTCAGATCAGGTCTGTTCCATGTAAAGCCACATAAGTCATTCATGATTCAACTGGCCCAGTGTAATTAAGCTATATATAAAAATGGCAGAAAAAGATATGAATGTAAAATTACATAATATTTCATTCCAGAGACAGTACCAGTCTGACAATCCACTAGCATATACTTTTATCCATATATGCACTGCAACAATGAGCCCCTATGAGCAACTTAAGTCAATTTCACTACCAAGTGCAAAATTGTGATTGGACAATAAAAGGATGTCAGGAAGACTTTAGCATAGGTAAACCCCACCTGTATTCAAGTAGACACATTACCAGTTTATCACCTTGACCACTGCACCTTCCCTGTTCTCTGACCAATCAAATCGAACATTACCAGCCAATGACCATTAAGTGTGATCGTTCGGCTGTCACAACCACATAACCTAAAAATGTACAGTACAATGAAACCCAATGTCCTATGGACAGAATATGTGTTGGGGGCCGTCGGTGATGTGGGCATGACCCTACTGACCTCTTAGACACAAAATGTGTGAAACCGCACACAAGTTTGTGTCTTAATTCATAGCTTCCATAATTGCTTCTCAGCGCCCGAGTTTACGCTAAATTAACTTCCAACAGCAGAAAGCTTCCTTGGCCCTTGCATTGGTTCTGAGCCTGTTGTGCTCTCTAATTGATACAAGCTCAAGTGCAATGCTCATCACAAAGCTCCTCACAGCTGCAGTGTCAGCCTGGATTAGCGCTAATGTCTGACCAATAGGAATATGCGTAAATATTGTTGCATAGAAAAGCTCAAATGGCCAGTAATTAGAAGAAAGTGGAAGAGCCCCAGAAATGTAGAGGAGGCTTTGGCAAGATTGATGTACAGACTCAACTCCAAAGAAAAGTGAAGTGGGGGCTAATTGAGGGTTCAACTTGCATGGTTTACTGCCAATGTCAAATTGAGGGTACTGACCAAAACCAAATCTGTTAAACCCAATTAAAACTCAGAACTGAAGTGGATTCTGATTCACTTTAACCGCCACACTCGAATAAAGCCACTAATGAATTTCACTGACCTGGAACTGTGCAAATATTAGCAGTTCCAAGTCAAATAACAGCTACAGGTGCATTGGCCTTGCTTAAGACTACTAAAACTACTCAAGTACAACCCTTCTGCCTGGCTGCTCCCTTTCTGCTGGTCCAGCAGGGATGCAGGCTGGAGAACTTGGCTCCTGTCGCTTGGCATCTTGTCAAGCTGATCCACAGACAAGAAAGCAATTGTCACATAAGTGGGTCAGGCAGCAGCACCCCATTACTAGCAAGCTTGTGTACAAGACTCCCTTTCCCTTGATGCTTTTCTCTGGGGACAGACCTGAGACCTCCTTCGCAGCCGTGCTCACTAAGCAACTGTGAGGCTTTCACAGACACCATTGCACCCAGCTGTGTAATGTACTGCTCACATATCGCCCATAATGGACTAAATCTCAAACCTGCCAAGCAAATAGTCAGGTCATATTACACCCCAAAATCAAATGAAAAAATTAGATTTCTATTTTTAGAACCATTATGATTCAATAACAAAGTATAATTACCCTGTAATTTTTATTACATCATGCAAAAATAAACTAATAATAAATTATAGTAAATATAATTTTACAATAATAAATGTTCTCATTTTTGTAATATGAATAAAGAATTCAAGACGGTGAACCAAGTATAAAGATATTTATATAGAACATTAAATGTCATGAATGTAAATTAAAAAGTTAAACGGTCCAAAGTGTAACTTGTTTCCAATGCAAAATGGATGAACCAGACTGAACCTTTGCAAGATTCACCCGATGGGATCAACATCAAAATGAAAGAGAATTACCAATAAATCTGTTCATTTGTTTCACTTTAGCTCTCAAGTTGGTCTGTATAGACTCAGAGGAGAACTCGCTGGTCCTGAGACGCAAACACAGCTGTAGGTAAACTGAGCTACACAAGCCAAAGACAGTCCCAGCTGAGCACAGACAGTCTGGAAGAGCACCACTCTGAGATAATGGACTCACTTCCTGTTGGCTCCTCCAGCTTTGTTACATTCCCACCATGCAATCCAACAAAATAAAGATGATGTCCACCTGGACTTTGCCCTTTCCTGCCTTCGAAATTATGAAACACAGCAGACTATTAAAATGAACAGTCTGAACGGAATGAACAGAACATGACCTGACAGAACCGGCTGTCGGGTCATGTTTAAGTCTGAGAGGATGATATAGAGCAGTTATAAAGACTTGCTCAAGAAACCTCACATCATCCATGTGAGGGCTATTTTAAATGAAAAGTACAAAGAGAGATGACGATACTGATGCAAATATAGAATGCAGCTTCAAAACTCAAGTTCATTTAGGAAATGTGAGATACAACATGAATAAAATTAAAGAATCATGTTTGTATAAGCAAACAAGGGCAGTGTTGGTGCAATTCTATTCAGCTGGCTTGTGGCTTTAATGATCAAATCCTCCGTTCAATATTCTAGCCTGTCCTTAATGATTAAGCTCTGCTTTCATATCGAACCCCCCAAATAAAGTGTTTTTTAAGCTCTTCGCAACTCAACCAAAACCCTAATGAGAATCCCAACTCCACCGTTAACAAGTGCATCTGTTGCAACACAGCAGCTTACGCTGGAAAACTCCCAATTACAAAAATAAACAAACACAGACAGCAAAGAACATTGTGTTACACGTTTTGTGCCCAGAGAATTTCACGCTTCATTAGAAAGACTTCCAGCGTTTAGAACGTTCACGTTTGCCAACGGAAAACTAAATCTGACAGTGTCCACAAGGTGAGATCTTAACACCAACACCATCAAAAAAGCATTTAGTTCAACTAAAAGGCCCATCGATTTTTGCCCAATTAACTGCAAGTGAGATCACTCTGCTAAACTGTTTTCCCAGGCCATCTGCCATTATATCAACTCTTTCCCAAAAAACATTACCCATCCTGTCTTGCCCACACAGACAAATGCAAAAAACCATCCACAGTGTGACTTAAGCACTGCGTGATTCAAAACAAACAGCCCACAAGATGGTCTCAGTAAGACAATGCAAACGACTGACGTTCAGGGCTTTTACGCATTTACTGGCAAGAGGTTAATTAGTGAAGCCAAGTGAGAATGGACTTGTCCAAATGGTACTTCCCCAGGCAGGATGTGCCCTTCAATGGGCTTTAAATGAACAAACCAAGGCAGAGCAGATTGTTCCTGGTGATCCAACTCAACCCCCCTGATGGACCCTCTGAGCTTGTTTATATTCCCAGATCAGGGAACTTTTGAAAGGACTGTATTGAAACAGTGGGGGTCATGTTAATAAAAGCTTCTCCGAGTGGAAGTGCTGTTTTAAGATCAGTTTTGATGTTAGAACTCACAAGGATCAAAAATAATGAAGTCAGGAGGGGTAATCTGATCCCTGATCAGTTCCTGAATACTGGACAGAACTTCATAATCTCTTAGCCTGTGGATGTCTACATCAGTAGAACATCCAGACTTAACCGTAAATGTTAAATCTGTCTGCCACAAAGAAATGAAAGAAAACAAATAGATAACAGACTAAGAGGTGAACAGAGACGGGGGGTTCGGGATTTTACATTGAGAAATACACTATGGGATGGCCCATCTCAGACGATAGACAATACATTTGCTTGCACTCAACGACACAAGATAGATTAGGTAATGGGGGTTCAAAGTACTTGATCGAATTGCGAATTTTATAAAGATAAAGCAGACGGTTGGCGTTTTTCAAATGGAAATTCATTTCCTATCAAACTAAAAAATTCAACTCCACTCTGGCAGGTTTACAAGTAAAATTATGAACATGCATAGAGGGAACGAGGTGTTCTTTCCAACAAAGTTCAAAAAGTTCACCACTAAAAGAGGACATTCCACATCAGACATACACCACTTAAAATAACCATAAACCACTATAAATCTCCCCCATGAGTCATACTGACTATTTACATCTGTAATTAAACAGCTATTGCTGTATGCACTATGTACAGTTAAATGAAACTCACCCAGAAGTGAGCGTGGCAGTTGACCACCATCGTCCGCTCGATCAGCTCATCTGGGCACTCCAGCAGGTGGTGGCCGGACACCACACCAGCGTTGTTGATCAACAAGTCCACTTCTCCAACCTCCCTACGTACTCTCTCTGCCGTGGTGTAGACGTTCTCTCTCTTGCCCACATCAACCACATAAGTGTACACCTGTGGCTGAAGAGGAGGAACTTCTTCCACACCGCCAACAGATCCTTTAAGAAACAGATTATATAAATATTCCAATTAAGAAGAATTAAATAGAATTTATTCTATTCATCTTGAGTTATGCTGATCGCCATATGTTCATTGATTCAGATATGAATTAGTTTTACATATCAGGCATTTGGGGGAAAATCACCTGCAAGTAGACAATATTTTGATGTTCTACCTTATTGAGGGCACCATTAAAATTAACGATAACCATTATTGACTTTTATTATAATTATAAACTATTTTACCCCAGCAACAATAGCTACACATTATGCAGCCATTTAAAGACCAGGGGTCACACAAAACAAGAGAAATATTTGTAAAATCTACTAATAAAGAACTATAATACTGCATCACTTATTCCACTCACCCTCTTTTGGAATAGGGTTATCTTGCTCTCTGTAGATCTGCCGCACCATCTCCGCTGTCTCTTCATTGCTCTGGCTGTTGATGTCCCACAGCACCAGTGTAGCCCGACGCCGGGCGAACTCCTTCGCGTAAAGCCGCCCGAGCTCGCCGCCCGCCCCGGTGATCAAACACACCTGACCGGCCACGCTCTTCTCTTTCGGCCGTATCAACCACTTAAGTCCAGCCATCACGATGGCCCAGAGAACTTTCAACATGACCACAAAAAACTCCGCAACAATGTTAATCATTGTGGATAATGCCGTTTCTATACGTCGACGATGCAAATTTGCGAATTAGTTTTAAATAAAAGACGTCCAGTAATACCTAAATATCTAAACAACCTGAGTTTTGTGTTTTGTTGCTGACATTAGAATTAAATTTCTTCTTTAACTATCTGCCTATATATGGAGTTTATGGCATGAGCATCCAATTAGCCCCGTCATACAGTTTCAAATATACATATACAACACTATTCACCAATAACGCCTTAAACTATGCGCGCAAATTACAGCGCACCTTGCCCACCGATATAAACAGGTGTGCTGTGTCGTTGCACTTCAGTAGACGTCCCAGTTTAAACTTGCCTTAGAAGAATTGAAATAAATATTGCGATAAATACAGTCGAGTCCCCCGATAAACTAATGCCCATATGAAACCTATCGTATCCCGGCACGGATGCGCGCAATAGCTGCCTGTGCGCTGCGGTTCTTTGGATAGTGATAAACGGAGTCCTGACGGATCTCATAAGGAGCTGTTGAGGCTGGCTCTCTATTTAAACCAGCCCCTCTCCACAGGACCCCACAAAGAGATTGGCTCAAGTGCCTGATTGAAATTTACATCTTCTTACGTCAGCTGTGGACGCTTTGGTTAACAGAAAGAATGTATAATAAAATAAATAAAATAAAATAAATAAATGTATAACGAAAAATTAATGTTTTAATACATATAGGATGTCGAAAACGTATACACGTTTAGGCACAAACCAAGCAATTCTGGGCCGTTTTTTCTTTCTTTTCTCAGAGGTCACAATAAAACTGTCGTCGAGGCTTTCAACATTTATTGCTTATTTTTAAATGCATTTTATGTATAGGTGACGTTGCTTTCCATATTTACAATACAGAATGCTTTGAAACACAATATATAATTTAATATCTGGTGTAAATGACATTTCTTTAAATGTAAGATTTATTCTGTGTTGGAAGTTTATTCACTGTTGAACAAATTAAGTAAACTAGTAAGTGTGAAAATGTGTTTTAAGGAAGTTTATTTTTTGAAAGTCCACAGGGCCAGAAGTCACCATTGATGAACAAAAAACAGCTTGATGGTGTATGTTTGTTTCGCCTGGAGCAAGTAAGGTTATAGTGTATTTAAATAAATCAACAATATTTTGGTGAACTAAACCAGGTAGACAGCCTAAAGAGGAAAAAACAGTATTAGTAAAAGTAACTAGTACACTTTTATATCCTATATATGGCAGCTATAGTTTGCCAGGGCCCGTTTCTGAGCATCTGTTACATGCTTTATGAATGACGTGATGAATGATCCTCTAGGCAAATTTGTTCATAGAATAATTAGAAGTTACATATGCAGAAATAGCTGTACGATGTTGCCACCTTGTGGATTACTTTTGTATTTTCACTTTATTAGGATTTCAAAGGTTATACTGTATAGGTGCTTGTTAAATGGTTTTACATTTTTTTTAAAATAACAAACAACTTACATAAACACTATAATATTATTTAACCAGTGGTGTAAATAAACAACAAATAGCTCTTTATTTATATAGAATTATTAGTAAATAATTTATAGCTTGCAAATAAAAATCAAACGGATGTATGGCAACAAATGTTTTAGTTTATAGAAATACAATTAAACAAAACAACTTGCGTTACCGGCATTAAGCTGTTGTGTCACGTGATGAGGGTAAAAGTAACTATGGCAACGTCGACGCAATGGACGGACAGCTACCTTTCTCCTTTGGCTATATTTTGCTTTATCGCTAGTAGCTGACAATGCAACAATGTCGGTAACTACTAACGTTAAACTTCTTAAATAGACTCAAATGGGAGTAGTTTGATCGACGTCTTAATGTTGGGATGAAACCTTTTGCCGGCGTCGTTAGATCTGCACTAATGTCACTGCCAGTCGATGTTCCTTCATTAATTAAAACCATTAAAGATGGAAAACCCAGTTATCGGTCAATGAACACTTCCAGTTTACCATGGTCCCGGTGCAACACGGCTGCTCAATCCAAGCCGAATGGTTTCTCAACAGAACAGAGATATCCACACAGCCCGATCTGTGAGTGACGTTTATGTTGCAATCGTGTAAATTTAACAGAAATGTCTCTTCTTCAGGATTTCATTTCATGCTGCCTATAAAGTCATTGGTGGTGTATCTGAAATCACATTGCGCGAGATAATTACAGGTATATGATATTTTATTAACAGGCATTTAACGTTTTATTTGATATTTTAGATTCCAGGGATTCAAAGTCCCACACTGTCAGCTCTGTTACTGAAGGGTGAGTGCACCAGCAAAACCTATTTTAACATCGTAATACTTTTGGTTTAGCATGTTGCATTTTAATACTGTTTATTTATCAGTAATATTTCTTCATGTATCGTAGAAAAACTTTGGTATACCATGATAATGTCATCGCATACCATCAATTTTCTTTTGATGTATATCTTAGAAATTACACAGTTACATAATGCTTTAAATATTTGAGTGTTTTGTTTTGTCATATGCATTTAGTTTTAATATATGACCCTATTAAAATGACTGTTATTGTGTTTTATTCTTTTCAACCACAGGTCTCTGCTTCCATTTTTAGCCAAAGATCGTTTAACAGTGACCAAATGTACCTCAGAAAACAATGTGTCGGGCAATGATATTTCTCGACATTTTTTATTTGATAAAAGATGGAGAAATGGAACGTACATCCCAAATGGTATTGGAGGTATTTATTGCTTTTTGCATGCATTAAATAAGAACTATTTTCTTGACTTCAGTGTATATGCAATTGTATGTCATTATTACTAATATTATTACTAATATAAAACTTTGTAATTTGTTGCTATGTTGCTAAAACATCTCAACTTTATCACACAGCAGCTAGGCTAGGATATTTCAATATGTTTACTATTTTTTCTAACAGATAATGTTTTGACTAAACAAAACTGCACAGTACCTGGATCAGTGCCGTGTCAGGAGTTCAATGTTTATCAGTCTCACAATTTAGCCAGATTTGCCCAGCGCAAAGGATTGTCCCTGGGCAACCCAAAACCACTTGTATTTGGGTGAGTTTATCTAGAATGTTTACAGTATGTATGGCAATACTGTAGCTTTTATTTATTTATTTAATAATGACCGTTTTCTGCCTTAAATTCCAGTGCTAAGTATCTCACTACGTTTACATCAGTTCTGTTACCAGCTGCTACCCCATCTCTCAGTGAAAGGCTCAGTTTATCTCAAAACTATACAAACAGGTATTAACAGCAATTAATTCTCCAAAACTGAGTAGTATTGTTTATTAACTGTGTATGTGTTTTGTTTGTTGCATAATTATGTTACTCTATCTCTCTTTTTTGTTTATTTTAGGTCAAGAATGAACAAGAGGGCACATAATCTTTTTGCTGTTGGTGCTAAAAACAAAAGTAAGCATTTCATTATATATCTTTTAAAGCTTAGGTTTACAAACTTAAACATTTTCAATGATTAACTGGTTTATTGTCATCTAACGTGTTAAAGCTTGACTATTGTTATATGCTTATTAATGTCAGTGTCTTTGGTTTGGTAAACTTAGCACATAGAAAGTGTTACTTTTAAGCGTTTGTTTAAGTGTTTAACAGGTGAGACCTCTAACCTCAAGACACTGATACATTTCACATGGACATGTGGATTTAATGTAGCACCTACAAAAATGACTTAACACCAGCTAAACCCACCCCAACTACACACACAAGCAAACACACACCTCATGTTCTCTCACCTGACCCCTTACCATTATAGAAATCACCAGCCTTTTGTATAAGGTGATAGGATTGTTATGTGTGTAAACCTGAATAAGCAAACTGTGCTGTTGACTAACCAGCCTGTGGGTCGGTAATTGTTTTTCAGTCCAGTCGTACCCTGATCCAGTCCTGGGTGCCACGGCCTCTTTTGTTCAGAGGCTGACAGAGATCTCCTCTCTGGAGGCGGAAACTGTCCGGCAGGAGAAAATTAGGAGACTCAAAAAGATCAATAGGCAGGACTCTTAATTCAAATTTATAAGCCAAAGCGGAAACACACAGCTTAATTCAGAGCTCCGCCTTGTGGATACAGTGATAATTAATGAATACACAAACACATTTAAGGTATAACTGTCAGGGACTGTAAAAGTCCCCGACATTTAGACCAAGTTCACCTGGAAATGTATTGTGTATTTGCCAAGCATACCTGCCTTACATTATAGTGATAATGGATTGAATTAATAGATAATAAATGAATTATAGCACAAACTATAGGATGTCTGTATTATGTGTTATGGCAAATGGGTTAAAAAAGAAACATATATAAAGTTATAAACGTTGTTGCTTTACCACATGTTTATGAAGTTATTATAAAAATGATTGCGTGTATTTGTGTATATATGTGCAGTACAGTAAGAAATATTTTAGGAGCACATTGCATTAATTAATCAAAGTCCTGTTTATCGAGGTTGTCAAACATCTGCCCTGGACTTTTAATTTAAAATTTGTACCACAAATTACCTAATTTTAATTTCACTTTCTTTCTTTTATTGAACCAATATGTTTAAATGCGGCAGTGCAAGTAATAAGCACAAATTCCATGTGAACTGCTTTATAATAGTAAATGCAACAAGGCTGCGTTCTTTATACTGACAAAATCAATAACATACAATAACACGATTGGTACACAAACGTTGATCAACACTAAGTGATCAACATTAAGTGCTGAGGACAGACTGCCCACACCACAGCAATATAATACATGCATAATAATAATAAATTGTTAAATTGCTATGTAATAATTTCTAGAGGATCTTGTTAACGGTCTGAAGACACAGGTGCTAAAAAGTGTTCAAATTCTCCTAAAGCCTTGTTTATTCATAGACTTCACTGGCATTCAACTATAGTCAATGAAATTGACCCAGTACAAAGAGTAAACAAAGACTTCTTTAATAAAAGACTCCCACAGACCTGTCCACAAGAGGTTTATCATTTCACTTTGCTTCAGTGTGCCCCAAACCAACCCGACTCACATATCCTACTGCTCAAAGCTTTGAAATAGTCTCTTGTTTTTGAAGATTTGCTATTTTTATAACTTGAACCCCTTTAACAGATTAATGCTTATGGTTTCTAATCAGGAATAATCATATTTATGAACTTAGGACGAAGAGTGAATGAAGAAAACACTACTGAGAATAACGATAAAGAAGTATGTGCCCAAGTATGTATTATACAAGATAACTGGTTACTGTATTAAAGTTAAAAGTTTAAAGACAAACAACCATCAGCCCACATGGCACGAGCTTACAATATACTGTAAAGAAAGTCAAGTTTATGTTAATGATATACTTCTGTAAGCTCGCTTAGAGAGTCGACAGTGTCCAAGCTCCTGAGAATGGAGATTGTGCCCAAGCCAAACCTAAACACAGCCAAAACCAGAATTTAAAAGGCCCAGATTTTGGCAAGAGTTTTGAGGGTAAGATCAATAGACAGGCTGAATAACAGAGGTAAAGTTCAAAGAATGACTTTGATATCGTGTGATATTAATACCACACATTATTAAACTAAAAGCCTGCTTTCTTTTTTTGTCTTTCAGGTAGTTAGGCAAAAAAAAAATGCCATGCTAATAATGCTCCCATTACATAAATCCACTTAATATACATTTTTGATGTTATATAAATATTGTAAAATTATAACAATAATAATGTCATTTGCATATTTCACAAAACCTCAAACCATCTGTCATATACATCACAAGAGAGAATTTTTATCCATTCCGCTCCTGATTAATAAATTCAAGCCCTGCCCTACATTTGACTTATTTAATATATTTCTCACTTATGTCACATAACTGAATTGAAATAGATTGCGAACCGCAGTTTCATGTTGATGTAAAACTGTCTAAATGGTTTTGGTCTGGTTCACAGTGGTCTGGTTCATAACTTTATATGCACTTTATATGCGGGTGTCTGTGCCTTTCTCTAAAGCCATATCAAAAAGACACAACATCACTGAAAGCCTGAATTAATATATCATAAAAACTAACGCCCTAGATCCCTAAACTAAATGCTTTTGTGACAACAAATGAAGGGCGTGAACATCCTAAATTAATGCCTTAACTTTTATTGACAAATTGCAGTTTGCACATATTCACTGTGAACCACACCATAGAAACTGAACACCTAATTAAATCAATATAATCTGAATTAAAACATAGTTGTGACTTTTGGAAGACTTCTCCTGTCAGCCAATGTTGCTCTTACAGGTAGGAAAAAAACTCAAAATATTATTAATTATCCTTGGTATCGTTTAGCTGCAATGTGAAACATCTATTTTAGGAGTATAATTTTAATTTATGGTTTACCTAATGTAACCATGTATTGTTGTATGGGTTGTATCCATATTGTACATGGATATTTTTTGTAAGGATAGCTAATGTGTCCTGCATTACTATAGGGGATCCATGTAATTCACCCCCTTTCTGCCCATGACCACTTAGTACCCATGCAGCCTATTAAAAAAACCATATAGGGTCCAGTTCTGTGCGTTCTGTTTCAGATGTCCTACGCAAACAGCACATTGATACACACACTCTTTGATTTCTCCATCAAATCAAGGGCAGGACGAACAATTAAAACACACCTGCACCTTAGACAAATGGAAAGAGGTGACCGTGTGGCTAATTAAGAGATGAGTCACTCAATCAACAAGACCATAAAACTGAATCATTCAAAGACTTATTCACTATGAGCATTAGGAAATCACACTGTAAAAAATGACATGATCAATAAATCATGGCCATACGTTTTTACATTAACTCAACAGTTTCAACTATGTTTTATAAGTTACAACAATCAGTCAAAATTAAAAATTGTACGTTGAAATGACTTATGTACAGCCGATGTTGTCTTGAAATGTTGTCTTTTTGTAACATGTACCACATTCATGCATTTTAAACTCTATAAATGCAGACTTCTTGGTTAAACAGGGACACAATGCATTAGGAATTGTTTGATTTAGTGTTTATTTGGAGTGGTCGGTAACCACATTGGCAGTTTGTATCCAGGCCGGTCTTCTCAGGGGCCTGTGGTATGCATAACATTGACATGACCCCACATAACTCTTTCAGTAATCCACAGTAAACAGTAACATCCCTTACACACTCTTATACACACAATGCATTTCACAATTATATTTATATAATACAAAGGGCAAAAATAAAAGGCAGGGATTTACAGTGGCCTCATTGAGTTTAATGGTTTTTCTTATGCATTTAGTCTGTCTTGATGCATTTAGTCTGCTTGACTTGACTTCCTTGTCAC
>JAZGTJ010013371.1:0-15042 GCA_036877575.1 Botia almorhae
AGCAGGATTACTTGTCTGGTTAGGGTTAACAGGGCTCCAGGCATGATTGATACCCATGAGTGATAATGACTGTGCCTTCATTTCTCATGTTCTAATTGCTGCAATGTTATTATCACTGCAATAATCACTGCAATATTCTGAAAGCATTGCATCCTCGCTGTCATCATAAGGCGTGCTGGTTACGCATCACGCAGCCATTTGTTTATCTCCCGTAATTGAGTGCAGTGAGCTGACCTATCGGAGGAATATTCCAAGCAGTCAAAGTGCACGCATCCTTCGCATTACCAACTGCAGAAGCTTATCATCTGTGAAAGGTTGAATGTCATTTATTACATGTATCGCATTTACACCATGTGACATTGTCTTTTCAAATTGCGTCGATCTCTTCATCCCTATCTTTGCCTCCAAAGGTCACTCAATTCCACTCATAAATGCAACCTGACAGAGATTAGTAAAGAGCGATGCGCAACACGCCGCGTCTTACCGCCGAATCAAACAGCTCCAAATTAATTCATCCAATTAATGAAAAACGAGCTTTAATGTTGATGACACCTGACAAGTAAACCGGTCACTTTGTTTTTTTAAATGTGTTTTTAAAACCAGCGCTACTGCGGCGAGAAAGATGGCCGCATAAATATTTGCATTACGAGCACTTTGTGCAGCACGCTCTTGTCCGCAACGCTCACTGCAATACTGTACAGCGGCGCTGCTTTTCAGCAATGATAGAGCATGATACGGATCATTACAGAAATAATGTTTAATCAATTCCCATTTTGTAATCTGTTTCTGCAGTTGTAGGCATTTGTGTACACCAGCGCTTTGCGCATTTTTACCCCCCCCCCCGCCTAAAATCATGCATATTCAATTTTATGCTGATGCTTAACTGTCGATGCAACCGGAATTAAAACAAGCAATTCGACTTCATTAAAAAAGTAAGTGATTATCGAGTTATCTTTTGAAATTCTATTAAAATGTGTGACGCTCTCCACTTATCTGTCACCTGCTTCCCAGGAGCACAACAGCCTAATAGAGGCACTCAGAAGCGAATGCCCAGGAGAGACCGCGTCTCTCTAAACTCAGCTCTGGTTCTCATTCCAGTCTCAGAGCTATTACTAACGCTTCCTGCCTTCCTGTGAAGAGCCCTGTCGATGTTTAAGGCTAGACAAAACAGCATTCAAAAATGTAAACCGACACAGGTGAGGCAGCTTTGAAGAAAACCATTCAGTTTCTGCAATGCTAAATGACTCAGTCGGTGAGTAATAAGGAAAGTACCGTTGCCCTGATTTCCGCCGGTGCAGTTCAGAAGTAAACTGTGTTCTCTCAGCAGAATTCTGAGGCTCCGTTCCAAAACCAAGTGCCTAGTGCCATAGGCATCTACCTTTTAAGATGGCATCCTTACAAGTAACCGATTTGGAACACTCTTCTTTTTAAAACCGGTCAACTTTTAGTTGATTTTAACACAGACACAGAACAACATTAGCAATAAATTAATTAGCATAAACATTCACATATTTGGGGGAACATGTTTAGTTATAATAAATGATATTTTAAACTATTTTATATTTTATAACAATTTTTAAAACTGAATTTTTTTACCATCATTTTTCTAATTACATCTGCCATTTTGAATGTGTTTTCTCACTGAGCTTGTCCACAAAATGTGTGACGTTATCTTAGAATCAGGCCTGAATGAGGCATCTTAAGAGGCACCTTCATTAAATCGGCAATCTTTTAAAAAACAGCTCCAGCATCGGGAAGCTTTTCTATGATGCCTTAAATTCCTGCCTTTGTAGGCAACTCGCTAGGATTTGAAACAGAGCTTTGGAACGAGGTAGCAAGAAATAGAGGCGCAGAAAAACGAAACGTCAGACAGACTGAGACAATAAAACCGAAGCTTTATGCTGTTTGCCGTAACCTCTCCGCGTTTAGCAGTGCGAGGCTGCAAGATTGAAAAACAAAGCACAACCCTTGTTGGATTTGTCCTTCCACAGTGTGGGGTTTATTATTAGAAAGGACATAAACAGACTAATTAAATCACAGCAGTCGAGGCTGAGATGACAGCTGGTGTTGTGTGTGACCAAACAGATCCCTATCAAAGAGCAGGAGGCATGGCTCGCTCAATCCGTCCTCTATGGGGAGCTATTTTAAGAGGCCCAGCATTGAGCATGAACGCTTTATGCTAAATGAGGGCTCAATGTACAAGCTGGCTGATTGTAAAGAGGCGACACAGCCCCAATGCATGATGGATGTGCCTGCTGTAAAGACAATGGGTGCGGGGTCTATGTTTTTTGATAGGTGTTGAAGAAATGTGACAGCGCTCATCAGACAGATACCGTGCTGCTACCGACTTCCTTTCGCCGACATCAGTGTCAGTGAGCGGTTGACGCAGCGATGCATTGAATTTGTGACGAGATTATTCCTGACAGTGTAACAAGTACAATAAGAGGCTCAAGTTCGTACAGTTATTATTACGCGTTCGCAAGCTTATGCGTACGTTTTAGCATTTAATGCGATTTCCGCTGCTTCCCAGATTGTTAGTTCACCTTTGACCTCCGTGCTTCTGCATCCCATGCATCTAACGCACGCCTAATAAATAATAGTGAAATTAGAGGAGAGAAAAGGGTCATTGTACATTTTTGTCAAGAAGCGCCATAAATTAATATATTTTGAATAATTATTACAGGCTTTTAAGCACCACTGACTGATTTGCTGCACATTGAAGTCACAGATGAGAAGAAAATATAGTTTTAACAAGTCAATAACAGCAAGCGCAACGAAAACAACTTAATCAATTGCGCTGCAACGTTTGCAAACAAGAGCTTGAATTATAACACCAATAATTGATTCCCCTCCTCCCTGCTGTTTTTTTCTCGCTCTCCCGTGATGTCATTTCCAATCGATTCCTTCCTGTGTACAATGATGAGAAGTTTCCCGAGTTTGTTTTTTGCTCTGACACTTTCACCCCCTGCACCAATGGAAATTTGCAAGCTGCACCAGCAGCTTAACCAAAAAGGATTAACTTCCATATCCAACCGAGAACACAGATAATGCTCGGTAATTGGTAAAAAATTAAGATGAATGGGACAGCAAGATAAGGACCAATTAGCTTCTCCACGCTTACAGCTGCGGTCTCTCTACAGATCCATCTCTCGAGTGCTGGCCTTCACCGCCAGAAGAAGCCTGGTGGAATTAGTGGCCTGACCTCATCGATGGTGGGAGGCCCACCCATCATCTCCCTCCCCTTCACTTTTAATTCTGTCCCTAACATAGACACCTGTCACCAGCCCTGACATGACTCCCGCTTCCCCCGTCCCCAAAACACTAAACACCAGGTCTGAGCACGCTAACTCGCTAAATGAGAGAAACCCACACAAACACGCACATTGAAGCGCACACGCGCATGCATGCCTGAAAGTTTGTCGCTTATTTCATTATGGCAGCATCATCTGGTTGGTGATACACACAATTCCCCTATCTAATTACAGAGAGGATTTAAGGTCCATTAACGTTGCCGTGGCAAGGAATCAGATGCAAAATGGCACCCAGTGGCCACCAAGAGAGATATTCTTTCACCTCCTTCCATTTCTTAAACCAGTGGCTGCAAATGCATGAATTCTTTGTGGTTTTGTGCCTTCATACAAAAAGAAAAGTAATAAATAAAGTCAATTAATAAATAAGCAAACAATTCCTCTTGTTGCAATGGGCAAGTGGATAATGAAGGTTTTGGTTCGGGTCAACTCAATGGATTGTTGTTTGTTTCTCTTCCAGGCAGGATTTCGCACATGTTTTGCTTGGTTTGTGATCTGTAATTGTGCCATTTCCCGTGAGTCAATGGAACAATCCAGATTGTAGGAGAAGGGAACCCCCACCTCCTTGAAAAAAACAGGGGGAGAATCAAAAGGAACCGAGCACCGAGCGAAATCACATTCACCTCCTCTCTCGCTCAGGATGTTTGTCTATTTGGCTCTAACTTGAATTGGCTGACTGTTTTTCTCTCTTTTTTCTAATTAATAATAGTGATGCAAGCCGGGAAGGGTGATTGAGTTGAATATTTAATGCTGAAGAAACACTAGCCCATCCAATTTGCATCAACACAAAGACAACAGCAAGGAGAGTACAATGTCCTTCACACTTATTATATTTTATAGGTTTTATATAATGTATTACCAACCTGAACTGTTGTATACAATGCCAAGATTCATCTGAATGGAACAGATCCCAGTAGAGAAGAGGGAACATGTTCCGAAAGTCCACTTAGCCAAAATTATTATGGATTGTTATTGTTATTCATTAAAATATTTAGAATGATTTATAATTAAGAAAACCTGAACTTTATCTATGGGCCAGATCATCTAAGGCTTGAGGATCGCCTCTTTTTGACTTCAATCTACTAGCAAACATCCTAATTACCATATCACCATCTAGAAACATTGTTGTATGGCTATAACTATAGCAACCACATAGTAGCACACTTAAAACCACTCAGAACATGTCTGCAACCACCTAGTATTGCCCTAGCAACTAATATTTGTCATTTTCTCAACAGCCTAACAACAGCCTAACAATAGCCTAACATTGTGGTTGGCATTTTTATGTAGCCAAGCACATTTACATTTTCGTCAAGAAATACAGTAATATTAATAATAATAGTAATAAATATTGTTTTATGTCAATAAAACAGAGGTTGGGACTGATGCTTAATGCTAAGGCCACACTGATACTAATGTAATACAAAACTATATAAAATTATAATCCCCTAGGTGACATTTACAAAATATACTACATGTACGCATGTAACTAAGCCTGTCTAAATAAAAGCTCCTAGCAGGGACAGCTGTTTTAATATAGCACCAGCTCATTTCCTGCTCATGACATTGTCCACTCCTGTCTGGAGAGTTTAGCTGAGTTCCTCTCTTCTACAGTCATCCCTATATCTGTCCAATGATTTCAGACTCTGGACTCCAGCTGCATAATGCGCCTGTAGGCAGAACAGAATAGGCATTCACAGCCTAAAACCATTACAGCCAATCACTGTGCTCCAAAAGGCAGAAGTCAGCAAAGTGCTGTTCATAAGAGTTTATTTTCACAGTTGCCTGTTTTCTCTGGCACTCTTTTAAAACACCCTGATGTGATATCTCTCCTGGTTCTCTGGTGAGATGACCTTTCCGTTTTAATGCTGTAATGATCCGGAGCAGTGAGGGAATTTGCTGGAAAAAGGGAATGGAAAACACTGTCTATTTCACTTAAAAACCTAATTTATGTTGCAATTAAAGGCTGAAAGGCGCTTGTTTTTCCCCTCTGGCGTGCTGAATAGAAGCAGCTATATCTCGCCCTCGTAACATGCGGGTGACTCCTATTGGCCGCCCCGTCACAGGAGAGTGCTTGATATAAACAAGAGATTGAAATGACATCCAGTAATCAATATTAGGATGGCTTCAGTACCAAACATCATTTGTCTCAGCCTCCGTTCTTTTGACCAAACGAAGCATTAATTTAAATCATAAATCTGGGAGTGATTTAAATCCCGGAATGAGGGGCCCGCCTGCCTTTAATGATTTATTTTCTACATTTCTGCAAGCGAGAGATTTGTCCATACGCGGTGACAGGTCACCTTCAAACGCCAGAGGTAGACTGTTCATCACCATGCAGACTAGCATCTCATCGCTGCGAGTAAATATTAAAGTAAAAGAATCCAATTGATTGTGGATGGGCCGGAGAGGCGTCTCGGCCATATATTTCACTCAGAGCTTCTAATGCCTCTCCGGTTCGTCTTTTTCGCTCACTGCTGGGCCCGGAATTATTATTCTTCAGGGAGTCTGCGTGCTCAAGGTTACAATTTAAATTGTAAAAAGATAAAAACAGTTTCTTATTAGCCCCATTGCCGCAGCCTCGTCTATTCCGATTCGCATTTATCTTTATTTCGGTGACCCCGTAAGCCCCCCGCTGCTGTTAGCTGTTAGATGACCTCAGCTCCGCGCGGTTTCTTTCGATAAATCTGCTTAGGACGCGGCATGTTTTGCAAAAACTCGCAGTGTCAAACGCAGCTGGGAAATCCTCGACGCAGGGTGTATATTCACAATGGAAATCGCACGCACGCAGTTCAGCTCGGGGATTATGGTAACTGAATCATTTGTAATGGATTTGTGGTTTAATATAACAGTGTAATTTCCACAAAAAATGGCTTTAAGTAATGTTGCAAAGAGAGAGAAAAAATCGGAATGTATCTCAGAAACGATTAATTGGAACGGGGGACATTCAAAACCAATTTTCTTCACCAAATTGAATTAGCGGCTCGCTTAATAGCTATTAGCTTTGGGATAAAGTGCTCATGGATGCATTTGATGTGTAGCTATTTTAAAAGTGCATTACCTGCTAATGATGAATTTGGAAACAACCAAACAAACGGACTGCTCAAAAGGAGATTACACAAAGCCTCCTAGTTCCCTTATAGATACAGAAGTTTGCTGTTTAATGTGTGGATACAGTTAAAGCACACATCTCAAATATTCTGCATCTGTAAATAGCCTAAATTACATTTAGTTACAGAACCGCAGACTGGTTGGGTTTGTAGTGTAGTTTAGTGTAGTGTGGGCTATACTGCTGGTCCAGGGTGACTTACCCACACTGGAGCTGAGATCTCCGTTCTCTGTGTCAGCCCCATGGTGGGTGTTGTTGCCGTGGTAGCTGCTCATCACCTCCAGTTTGATCTTCTTCACCTTCATGGCCTCTGCGATGGCGGCGTTGGTGGCGGCCGCAGCTGCCGCAGCGGCGGCTGTAAGGCCTGCAGCAGCAAAGCAGGAGGGTTGAGTCACTGCATCATAAGAGCTCCGCTGCTGGGAGTTATATGGGCTTCAAGGAAAGGTATGGTCAATAAAAGCTTCCAGACTAGACATTTGCAAGGAAACTCAGTGACTTATTGGAAACTTAAAGTAATTACACAGCATTAAAACATCCCATTCATGTGCCTTTACATTTACATTGATTAACAGTAACAGTATGAAAATAGTAAAAGAGAAGTTTGAAAGTTCCAACAGTGTAAGTTAACGGGCCTAGATGTAATCTGCAGACTTTATCCGCATTTCCTGTGCTGAAATTCGGGAAAAATCAGTAGAAATCGGTAGAACAGATTTAAACGGTATAGTGTGTTAAGGGGAGCCAAGAGTGCTACACATTTATTGCTAGCTGAAAACACAATCAAGTCTGATACATTTTTAATCATACAAAACTTTCAACCTTTAAATGATGTAAAAGTTTTACATTTTATAAATATAAATCAAAAATATATAAATACACAAAAACTGGGGATGTGCAAAACTATAAATAACAGGCATTGAGATTGCGGAATTCCGTGCACAGATTACATACAGCCCAGTTTAGAGGGAGCCTAGAAAGTGTGTGAATAGTTGTGGATGTATCCATCATGTACAAGTTGTCCTCTTTCACTACTTTGTTTTGCTGCTAAAAAAAGTAAACAAAAACGCTTTATAACTGTTTGGCACAGTCTTTTCTCCAGTCAGTAGCTTAACTCAGCCTAGCACGGCGTCTCAACTAGAGCGGATCATTTGCATCCCGCCACTAACGTAAGCAGAGCTGTTTGTGATTACACAGCTGGCCCCATTGGACTGATGTGACGTTTTCTGCTTGAAGCCCCACTGTCACATACGTCTTTTCTCATTTCCATCTCGTTTTGCTCTCTAAATGCAAAGATGACGCTGCTGTGCTTTGATGTTGACAGATGGAGTCGGGAGAACATATCAAGACTGACATGTTGCCATGGTTTCTGTTTGTAAATAAACGGGTGGGGATGTATGACAAAGTGAAAACAAACAGCCTAAAACAGCGGGAAACCAAAGATGTGCTCAACAATTTCACACGCGCAATCTCAAAGACATGCAAATGTCTATGACATATCAAATACACGCATATGGAACGCTCCCATCTGACTCACATTTCATTATCATTCCCTCTGAATGACTCGGAACGTCGCAATTCAAAGTCTTTTGGCTCCAGTGGCAATAATCATTTTTTTCCATTGTTTGATTTGTTTAAAAGGAGCACCGCGGAGCCGGGGAGATCGGATAAAGAACTGACTCGCTGTCATTTACTCTTTTTCAATGACAAAACACCTGAACGACTCGCGGAAAGTAAAAGTGGGATCCTTGAAAGAGACCTTGGATTCATGAATGAAGATTAATGAAACGATGTGAATGGATGAATCAAAGCCGAGCTATTTTTCCAGCGCTGTTCACTGAATCCTGTGATCTGTCTCATTTTATACCTACAGTGTATTGAAAGTGGTTACAGTACAATAGCCTCACATATGAGATTATGAGGCAAAGAGGATTCCAGGATATCAGCTGAGCAATCGCCACAAAATATTACATGACATCACTGAACGAGAACCTCTTTATCTCTGTTTTAATGTATCAAGAATTTATGCTTAATCAGCATGCTAATTAAGGCAACGCTGCTAAAACAACGTATTAAAATATTCTAAAACAAGTCAAACTCATTAATAACTAGTTAGCTCTTGGATGTCTAATCGACCATCATGAGTCAACTTTATTTATACAGACATGCATCAGTATTAAGTAACTTTAAGTAATTATTTTTTAATAAGCATCAGTCATTTCAGTAAACTTATTACAAAGCATACAGTCAATATCTAAAATGTTTCCGTGACAGCAGTTCAAGTCTAAAACAAAAACATCAAGTGACACGCTCTCTATGTCCCTTTGACTTTTGTTTTCCCCCGCACAGGGAAAAGACAATTGGAAAAATCATCCTCTCCCAGCTGTCATATTTCCCTGTCATGACTCAACTGTGGCCATTTGGCCCGTGTCTCCATCCTAAGCGCGGAGAGAATGTGTGCCGTGGAAAGATATTGAACATGTGGCGTTAATACGCAGCCTTGCCTCCCCAGCAGCAGATAGGCAGATGGTGCAGGTAACATCGCATGCCACCGGCTTTCTGGGCTTGTTTGCATTTTAAAGTACATCAGTACCATATTGATGAATCGTATACATGGTGTTGGAGTGGGCGCACTCGTTTGCTGTTGCATATGCATGCCCTGCAGCTGCCACCGGATCTACCCCCCTCGCTCATAATAAATATGGCCTACAGTCGCACTGAAGGTCAATCTTCATTTGTGTCTAATGGGTGCGAGTCAACTGTTTTCTAAATGAGATATATGCGTGGCGTAGACCTGGGGACAAAAAAAAGGAATAAAATTACCTTTCGGTTGTTTGTGTGATAAAGGGCACTTGAGCAGCGTTTGAGGGAATTTTCAGACCGGCAATTATTCACTTCAGTAATGCATTAGAGACAGTCACCAAAACTGACCTGCTGATATGGAATCTCCTCTAGTTATGAACGCTATCAATAAACAACGTAACAATTTCCTGCTTAATTAGCCTATTACAGTAAAGAACCGTGGTTCTCAATTGGTTAGTCGGATTCGTTCTGATCACAGTGAGAATAAATATGCTTTGCGTCAACCACAATGAATTTTGTGCTGTGAATTATTACTTTTATAAATAATTGCATATATTATATTTCAATGTTTAATTTCAAAAACATTTCTGTTTTGAACTTTTGAACCATAAACGAATCATAATTATTGTATTGGGTGACCATTTGGTGTCATCTAATGTATCACAAGCCCTGATGCAAAACCAACTGAGGACCACTGGTACAGATTACAGCACGCATTAGCATTTAAATCCATGTTTATGGATCCTCTTTTATATTATCATTCAACCATGTCCTATAAAGACACTCATTAGATCATAAATCAACTCACAGATCATAAATCAAAGTGTATTTAGGTTGTATGTATTGTTTTGCATATAAGGACGTATGACTATAACAGCAGATCTACCTCAGAGTACCAATGTAGAATGTAGTCCACTCGTTGTGCTCCAACAACAAGCATCCCACTCCTTCCTCAATTAGCATTCATTAGTATGCAAATCACTGATCGCAATGTTTCGACTTTTGAAAGTCACCTTTGAATTCCGACACCCGTGTCTGTTTTCTCACAGACAGAAGGATCTCTTCGGCCATATATAAACAGCCGTGGCTGAGAGGCGGTGAACGAGCAGACGAAGACGACAGCGAGGGGAGGGGACGCTTTGACAAATAAAGATTCGTGTGGTACTGTCACACTGCGCACAAAACAGCAAATAATAGAGATGGGGTCTGATCGTAGCCCTTGGAGCAGCTGTCATATTAAATAATAATGAAGGATCTATTAATATGCAAAAGAAACCAGCAGCACACTAGCTTAACGCTGTCATGCCTCGGAATATTGTCAGAATGTTCATTATTAATTAACATGCGGGCTGCCCCGTACCTGCTCAATGTCAGAACATTCTTATAACAAATAAGAAATGTATGTGCCTCCTTCCACTAATAGCGTAATTAAATTAAGATCAGATTAACTTCACATCAGTACACAAAGAGTGACTTAGCCATGCTGATGATAAGCAAGCGCTTATCTACTGACTTAACGGTTTGGGCTCCTAATAGAGACCGAGGCCAAATTTCATTTCATTTACTGAGTGTGTTTGCGGAGATGAGCTTCATTTCAGTGACTGTTGTGGACTGACTCCACATACAAAGTCGAGGATGTGGCATCCAGGAGCGGTTAGGCCACGCATTTAAATGATCCTGTCTACATAAGATGCACTTATTTTGATAAATATTCACTGGATTTTCTGTCACTGGAAGTTTGACAGATCAGTGGCATCTAATCTTTAAAAAACGTTCATGTTTAAGAGCAACTTAGATGCAAGTTAACTAGATATTCAAATATATTTTACATTTATGTGTGTGCATATGTGGCTATAGATAAATAAACAGTTATACAGACATCTGCTCTAAATAAACCTGCCTCTAAATGTCAACTAAAGCAAAACAAACTGTTGTTGGTTTCTTTACATATTAGTCACTTCCTGTTGGTGGCCAGAGTAAGCTGCATTGTGGGCCAGACTTTTATCTGTTTAAGATTGTCTGTGTGAGACTACAAGATGGATTTCTGAACACCCTGCGAAACATTGTACATTAAGTCATTATATCTTGATTGGTATACACAATAAACATGTATCATATTATGGGACCATAACACAATTCTAATAACTGTCAAATGCATATCTAGCTCTGCTCTGCTGGCTTCATCTGGCGTGCGTGTATTGGTGGTATAAATCTATATAGGAGCTTAACTACAATAGGCATTGCTTTCTACTAAAACTCCTTCACTTTTAAAATGTCATCCGATTGTGCCACGTCAGCCCAGAGGAAAAAATCAGTTTAGAGGCCAAATTGTCTGTAATATATATAAAAGAAAGGAGTGATTCTGGACCTTAGAGGGGGACATCTGCTCCAAAGGCCAAAATCCACATTCAATAAATGGAAACAGACACAAATTACAGTGTCCTTTCCGAAAGCAGGTGGAAGTCATTTTATGAGTAACAGACACATGTGCAAATAGGGTCGGGCGTAGAATGTTGTCCTTTGCCACAAAGCTGATTTGTTGTGTTAAAAGTCTGTGCTTTTTGGCAAGATACTAAAGAATGTCTCTAAAAAGCACCAGTTGTGGGACACATGTCTCTCTGACCCCCTAGCAGGGCTCCTCTGAGGGGAATTCAAGGAAACAGAACACAAATAACATGCAAATTGTAACAAATTAAATTTCTATGCGAGTTATGCAACCTCTGAGGAAAACTGTTTATTTTTAGTTCTTTTTTGCTAAATGGACTGATGGAGTTCATATGCGTCTCTTTCAGAGAATTTTGGTCTACAGTCTTTCCTATTGAGCAACACGCTCAAGATAAAGGAACGGGGTCTATAACCAACAGTGAGATAGACAACACGCCCCTGTTTAAGAGGTGTGGGGATAAATGAAATTCTATTGGACGTTAAACAGCTCAGAGCAGCTCGTAAAAAGCCCTGAATCTCTGCAAACTCTACAACTGCACTCCTTGATTATGTTTTCACGCTTTATGCACAAAATAACCAATACCACTTGATGCTGGTTATAACTAGTTTGTTTTCTCTTCCAATCCTGGTACCATCCAACATGACAAGAATCCATCAAAGGAGACTGCGAGCACAATCTCAGTGCATTTACTCACTGTATGCCAGCCCATCAAACAACCAAAGACCCTCACAAACTTGATTGTATAAAATGTTACTTTTCTTCAGAAGTTCTTACCAAAATGTCAAGATCAGAGCCTCTCTTAAGGTATAAAGGCCTGATATCAAAGGGTTTTTGTCGTGGTTGGTCGGAACTTAATAAGAGAAGACTCTCATCTTGGACTCTCATCCTGTAGCACACGGCCTTTGAGATCCTGTTTCCAAACGCGACACTGATAGCATGACCTCACTCAAACATGGAGGGGAGGCTGTAGCTGGTTTCCCAAGCCGAGAGCCTCAATAATTCTTTAGCTCCATTGTTCAAGATTACCACTTCTGTTGTCAACTTTGAATTCCTAATGAAACACCGTTACACTGAAAGAATGCTACATTTGCAAACGGAACGATACGAGTAAATCAGACACTTCAGTAAACTGCTGTAACAAACAGGAACGTAAAAAACACTTTTAATGATGTTTAGTCTTAAAACAACAATAAAAATCTGCCGATGGAAAAGGACAGATAGGAAAATGTAATTATTGCTTACAATCCACATTCCATTCCATTGTGCTTAGTCTAGTTGTTTTTCAGAACAAGAACTTGAGTACTGACACATGCATATTTTGCAGTGTATCCGAGACATTATACTGTGCAGTGGTGAAAACTAATAACGCCAACACCAACAAATGCATCGAAACTGATGAGACTAAATGTAAATCTATATGGTGCTCAATGATCGCTTAAAAATACGCAAGAGAGCTTTAACAAGAAGTAAACTGTGCATAAACAACGAGTTAACCATAACCTAATGACTGTGTATTATTAAAAGATGGCAAAACAACTGAGACCACAATATGTAAATCGGAACCCTTTCTTGTGTGCGCGACTTCAAAGCTGCTACAATGAAAACCAGACGTAAATAGAACAAAAGCAGAAGACCTGCTCTAGGCAAACTACAGGGAGAAACGGTTGTTGGTGATTGTTGTGGCGATAAGCTTACTTTAACATCACAACGGTCTATGTACATATAGCGGTGAAGTGGATTTAATCGGGCTAATTAAAACCCACTCAAGGCAGAATGCAGCATCCACTATAATGATCTGCGAGAGAACAACTCTCCACTCCAATTTATTTTAGGTGCTGTGGCTGCAGTGGGGGCTGCTGGGAAGGGAGGGGGCAAGTGGAGATGGTCAATGGGGCCGGCTGGTACTTTTAGGAAAGGCTGTCAGGTTTTGCAGCGTGCCATTTAACGGATGGGCAGCGGGCCGCCGCACCACCGAACCGGGCAGCTGCGGGAGGCCTGTGTGTGTTACCTGTAGGGGGAATCATTCCTGGAGACATGAGGCCAGGTACTGAGTGCGGCATGATGTGGGGGTTCTCCGGCGATGTCACACTCTGGGTCCGTTTGGGAGGCCTCCCGGGTCTTGAGCTAAAACAGAAGTGAAAGGATGGAAAGGGGGAGGACGACACAGGAAGTGGAGGAGGAGAAAGGGAGAGACAGAGAAGAGGTGGGAGGAAGAGAGAGGAGGAAGGGGAGGGGTGAGGAACAGAGGTTGGCGTTAACATTCGGACCGCTTCACAACGCAATTCCATTCCAATGAGCCAACATGTACTGTAAATACATTCCTTTTCAAGGACAGTTGCTTTCTGCTGCTCGACATAATAGACTTCCATAACTAATTAGATTACACAGTGAATTCATTTCCTTTATTGAAGATCAACCACTTTTTGATGCATAATTCATGGCTCGTACCTCGTTACCTGCCCCTCTGTATTAATATCCTTACACTATTTGAATTACCTCGTTTGCATATGCTAAAATCCGGCTATGCGGCTTTCAGCCTGGAAATTACATGTTAACTTGTTATAATTATTGCAGTCAGGCCACTATTGATTTATGAGACTTTTAAAAACCAAATATGTGTAGTTCTTGTAATGAATGATATTCTAAGGTTCTTCAGGAAATTAAAAGGCAATGGCTGCCTTAGGAAATGTTCTGCTTGCTTGATTTAATAGGACTTTTAGCTGGAAGCTGGTGTGACTGAGTGACTCAGACCTGTTCTGCGTTTATGATGGAAACTTTTATTACTTTAAATGAGTGACCAGGATCACACAATGATTAATGACACAACACGCGCAATTCTGACAGAGGACACAAACGCCCCTCCAAGCTGATTGTCAAATATTTCTCTCGCATTACTGTGTTCTGTTCATCCATGCATTTTCCTTCTAATTTCTTCCACGGCGCAGCTTGCAAAACACCAAAGAGACATTTACAGAAGGGCGAAGAAAGTGGGTGTACTGCAATTGTTACCATTCTATATGAACTCATTTTTTAAGGGAGCGTCTATAAATTCACAGCGCTTGCGTTACAATGGCACATCAGAACATGATTGAAAGAGACCTTCATTAAGTGAAGGTCTTGTTCTCTGCTTTTCCAATGACTAAACCTCATTTTCATGGTCAAAAGAGAAGAACAGTGCATTCAGAAGGACCCAAGGCCTTTTAAAAAGCTCACTTATTCACATGCCTCCAAAGGCTGTCATGTGTATCAGTTTAGCCCATTTACAGATTGGGCAGATGAGCTGTGCGTTTCATTGCATTTTATCATGTTTTATTCCTGACAGGCATGAAATTGAAACGGAAATTCTTTACTCCGCACACTAAAAACAGAGAGGCCATAAACTGCTAGCTAGGAGTGTTAGCCATGTGAAAGGGCAGCATAGGATACAGGATCAGGCCCCGGGCGAGTCACACTGTAAGGAGTTTGAACCGTATCAGCCTGTTCGCAAGTGATTGAATCGCTTCCACATGACATTACACAACGAGATTGAGACACCATCCACTTTATCCTGCATATCAACATTTCAGTGAGGTATTCTGCATTGTTATATGTATAATTGTTCA